>REGO01000905.1:0-23856 GCA_010120015.1 Rhombomys opimus
CTCCAACAAGGTATACCTTCTAAAAATGTCACTCCATACCTTCTAAAAATTCCAGTCCATACCTTTTAAAAATGCCACTCTCTCAGGTCAAGCATTCAAACACAGGAATCTATTGGGGCCATACCTAGTCAAATCACAAGTCGGTACCCTGCACAGACTTCTTTCAGTCTGCTTGCTCTCTGGTAGAGCAGGAGTCTGTGTCCCGATTGTAGCCTGTAGCACAGTAAATAGGAGGGCACAAGAATGAGGATATGGTAAGGAGACACTGAGATAGTGAGAATGTGTAAGTTTGTGGGATTGGGTGGCCTACTTGGACTTCTCTCAGTTTTTTTCACTGTAATACATTTCCCTGAATGGCTCTTCAGAATAAACCTTGCTATTGTGTCTTTCATAAGAAATATGTTTCTTTCATCTTTCAGATGAACTCAGTGTGTTACTCAATTGTCAGCACAAACAATCTCTATCTAGATCCTAGGTTATTACCACTACACAAATACCTTTTTCTGTTTGAGGCTCTGATTTCTATTGATTTCAGACTTAGGTGGAAATACAGATAGTTAGATTCCCTTTGCTAACTCATCTGTATTTTGGACATTTTCATCATGGTTGTCATGTTTTCTTCAATTTTAAGATAATAGAGAGTTGGGTGCCCACATGAGAGAGAGTGAGGCAGCATAAGAAATAACCAGTATCTACACTGTCAACAAAATGTGATTCAGTAAACACATTGTAGTGTTGTTGAATATCCATGCCACCTATTTAGAGGTCAGTGTTTTAGTGGAAAGATGCTGCTAAAACAAATGTCCACACGCTCCTTTATTAGGAGTCCAGTACGATCTGATTGAGAAAATACCAGCTAGTAGCTTCAATTCTTATACTCCATTGGATATGCCCCAAAACAGCTCTCTTGAAAAGGTGTGTCTATCTCCATCCCCATCAGATATAATTTAAGGATGCATCTGATCTTGTTATTTTTAAAGAACTTAACTCTTACAGTGCTGATATCAGTATTTGTTAGAATGGTGAGAGTAGTACTCACTTTCCATGCCTAGGTTATCAATAACTTTGCCTTTTCAGATGTTTTCTTCTGAAAATTTTTGGAATGCCATGTCTTCATTTTAAAATAGCTGACACACCAGGTATGTCCATAATCAAGAAAAGGAATAAAACTCATCAGTAATTTAGTAGCCTCACAAAAGTTTGTACAACCTTTATTAAGTGATAGACAAGGATGTACATTATCTTACCAAATCCTGGAATCAAATGGATCTTATCCTACCAGACTAGCCATCATACATTCATAGATATTCTGGAGTCCTATTGATTGAGTTCTATTGATTGGACGGGCTGCATTGGCTTCCTCTATGGCTTGTTAAGGCTGCTCACCACCCCCTCAGTGGGAGGGTTCAAAGAACCAGCCATTGAGTTCATGTCTTATATTTAATCCATACTGGTTTGACCTATAAAGAAATGTTTTTCTTGATGCCCCCAGACATTGTGCAAGAGTTGCCTACATTTAAGAAGAGTGGAATGTCCATTTCCCATCAGAGAAATGTCATCTTCTGTATCCAGGACTCTCAATTCACAGGTACCCAGATTCTCACAAGATAGTTGATTAATAATTTTGCAACAGTAACAACAGCAGTAGTTTTCTGAATTGCAGTTTCTTGAGAAGGAATGACCCCTATGTATCAGAATGTGGAGCCTCTGCTTTTTATTTTATTAAATTTCAAGTAACAAATCAAGGCTGACAGGCTGTGTATGTGACAATGTTTCTCCAACCTTTGTCTTCTAAGTCTTACAGTCTTCCACCCTTCTTTTCAGTTATTCTGAGATTTTTCACATCCCATTCTTCTAACAAGATGATAGTTAAAACCTGCACTGCCTGTCACTTGTTTCACTCATACTAGAGTGAAGTAGTTAGAGTGAACAAGCTAGAGTCAGGAGTTTGACCCTCCAAACTTCTTTTTTTTTCTTCAAACTTCTACTTTCTCATAAAGACTAGAGACTAACTATAGAATGATGTGTATTTACGTTTAAATCTTCTTCTAATTTCTTTACCTTTAAATCTCATTTTATTTCTTTACGACAGCTAAACTAGCAGTGGCTAACTAGAGTATAACACATCATCTGTTCATACCTTAGGAGCTTAAGAAAATTCAGCAGCTATATGCTCCAAACCTCATGTCCTTAAAATGTCCCTAAAATCAATGACAGACAGGAGCACCTCACTTATTGGCTGCTCTTTCCCACATGAATTTAGTCAGCTAATTTGGGATTTCCCTCATTAGATAAGTGTCTTTCCCTGGACCACTTCCTCAGATACCTGACCAACTCATCAATTGTTCTGAAAAACATCTGCTCCAAGCATGAAGAAATGACCAAATTTTCTCAGGCTGTTATATGGCTTTTCCATCAGATCCAAGGCTGCATAGGAATAATTTTCATTAGGGAGCTAACCTACAGAAATGTGTGTGGTCAAGAGGGTCAGCAAGTTCAGTGCCTTAACTTGATTAAGTTTTAATACTCAACAAAAAAGTGCTTTCACCCAGGAGACCATGAGCCAGGCTTATATTAAGTTAATATAAATGTCAGTCCCATCTTTGACACTGATGAACCAAAATCCATACATAATCTCTAACTTTGTCACATAGCTTGTTTCATAGATGAAATTTGAATACTCATAAACACATCATGAATATCCTTGATGCTGTCTACTATATAGCTTCAAAGAGAAAGAAATCCTCTATCAAGTATATTTTCTGCATCTATCAAGAACATAATTTGCATGGTTGTTTAAAACTGAACCATTTAAATAAAATTGATCATTAGCAAAGGACATTTTTCAGATGCCCTAGTATTTTGAGATTTGGGAATAGAATAGATAGAAAATAACAAAGTAATTGCAATTAGATTTTTCATCTAATAAAACAACTGAAATTGGAGCCCATTGTAAGACACACTTTGGGTTGAGTCCTAGTGATTGAACTCTAGGATTATAAAGAAAGATGAAAACTCTGCTAAATAATATAAATTGTACCTGATGAAGAATTGAAATTAAAAAAAAAAATCTTAACATTTTACACTGCAGATTCTCAAAAAGTTCTCAGTATTTAAAAAATGAGTTGAAATTAATGAAATGGACATTTTGACTCTAAAATTATAATATCCACAGACGTAAGTAAATAAAATATCTGATTTAAAATTGTAATTTACTTCACATGAGCTGATTATCAGATGTCATATTCAACAAAAAATACTTTTAAAATAATATAAACTATTTTAATCCCTTATGGAGGGTAAAATTATATGTAATAAAAATACAACGTTACATTTTTCAGTTAAAGGCAATGAAGACGATTAGTGCTGTCAACTTGAAATGTTATAAAACACTGTGGGATAGGGGACTTCTGGCACGTCTATGAGGGATTGCCTTTACTAAGTCAATTCACCTCAGAAGATGCTATTTTTAAGGCATGCATAACGAATTTTATTTTTTATTCAGTGACTTGGAAGACACATCTTAACTGTAGGCATTCCATTTTCTCCATTTTGTACAGTGCTCCTAGATATTTGACTAGATACTTGACTAGATACTTGACTAGGAGCACTGTACAAAATGGAGAAAAATATGTTCAAGTCTCTCTCTGCTTCTTAAATGCTTGTGCAACATGACAGGCTATTCAATTTGTGATGAACCCAAATTACAAGACAAAGTAAAGTTTTCCTCTCTGAGGTTGCTTTGGTCACAATAACATGTGGAGGGAGCTTGTAGAAGGTGAAAGAGAGGTACAGCTAAATCAAGGCCATTTGGAGCGTCCTTTGGAAATGAAATATGGTAAATGTTCATAAATATGAAATATTGCTTTAGAAAATATATACATATATGAAGGTAACCTAAATAAAATGTCCAAATATTGGTGAAGACCAAGCCCCAGCTGGACACCAATGAGGCTTCCAGTACTGGAAACGAGATATATCTAATCAAGTTGTCCAAAGTGTTCCCATGAGAACCTGTAAACAGTCTAGGCTATTGTTAGGCCAAGTGATTGCTCTCCACAAACTGGCTATGGTAAGGCCCTATTACTGAAGACATTTATACAACTCAGTGAACACAGAGAAGATGATCTTGATCAGGTGCCTCTTTAGAGCCTTTAGCCCTACAGCCTAGTGTTATGATACCAGAAGTTACTCTGCATGCCACCAGAGGAGAATGATAAACCCAGCTACAAACCCTATGTACTACAATGGTGACCCGCTAGCAAGATACTCTGGTGCAATAGCGACAAAAAACCTTTAGAAGTAATCAACAGCATCTGATTATAATTAAGTCTCACTGAGATGAAACAACCAATGATGCTTGGGAGACAAATAACCTGAGATTATACATGATAGGGATCTTGGGAAAAACTAAATAGTACTGTTCTTCTAAAGGAATGTAGCAATATAAAGACTCCCAATGACATACTCATAGATCAGTGCAATGCTCAGTCATTATCTAAGTAAGCTTCATCCTCCATCAAATGAGAACAAATACAGAGACCTACAGCAAGAAAATTTGCAGGAACACTATGCCCTAAATATGATTCCTCCATTAAATCTCTCCTCTCAGGGCTCGGAGCACCTTGTGGAAGAGGAAGTAGAAAGTGTGTAAGAGACAGAGAAGATGGAGGACACAAAAGAAACAAGTCTTTCTAAACACAGCACTTCCCAAACACGTGTAAACTCACAGAGACTGTGGTAGCATGCACAAGGCATGCACCACATGGGGCACCGGAGCTGAAAGTAGAGACGAGCACAAGCCCTCACATGCCCTCATTCCTAAACCAGAAGCTATTGCCAATCAATAACTGCTATAGGCAAATGTAAAATTAGTTTCCTTCAAGGAAGACTTACTGAGGAAACAAATCCTCTGAATTGTATGTCCATGCACAGCAATACATGGACAATTCAAAATGAGCTCAAAAGAATCTTTGAAGACTCTTTGTCTCACAGTGTAGATGCAGGATATTTTTTGAAAAAAAACTCATGGGTCCTTTGCTTATGTATTATGATTTTCAGTTTTCTGATTCTACGCAATTACTGTGTGTGTGTGTTTCCTGTGCTTTTTCTTCTCCTCCTTTTCTTTTGTTGTGTGTTTTGGCCTATATGATCTGTTCGGTTTTTGAATCTTATTTGTTTTATTATTACTCATTAGATGACTGTTTTCTAATGTGAAACATAAAAGGTGATGTACCTTTTATGGGAAGATGGGAAGGAAGGTAGGAAGGTACTAGAAAGGATAGGGGCAGGAAACCTAAAAATAGAATGTATTGTGTAAAAAAATAAGAAATTCTAAGACAGAAATGAGTTACCTTTGGTTTTGCTGTAAACTTACCACTATTTTCAGTACACTACTTTAATTAGGAAAGACAACATTTTGTCATTCATAAATGTTACATAATCACTATATCAATGTGATTTGTAACCACCTCCATTACACATTTTGCTCACAGTTTTTGTGCTTTTATCAATAGATAATCTACCATGTTGATTTTTTGCCTGGGATTAGGTAAGCTAAAAACCAAAGAGCTTATGGCAAAATAAAACTTTTCATTTACTGAGAGGGAACAGAAGAGAGGAAGAAGGATTGCTACTCTTCAAAGTCTATGCCCTGTGACCTGCTAATATCCCACTGGACACACACTTCCAAAGTTTACAGATCACAGCACATTGTTTATGAAATAAATAAATAATTAACACTTCATCTATTTAATTGCATGGGACACTAATAAATAGATAATATATCATACGAATGACAGTATCTTAAATATCTTATAGCTACAGAAACAGCAATAGAATCCTATAAAGCCTTGCATCATGAAAAGATTTTGAAAAGAGTTATGATTTCACATATGAAATACAGCCCAATCTTCATGAAAAAGAAGAGAAGATAGAATTTAAGAAAAGAAGACCAATTCCAACTTTGGTTCTTCTGCTCATGTTTCTATGAGCCAAACACCATTAAGAGACAGAAGATTTATTTCATTTATATAATCATAACTCACCACACACAGTGGACTAAGGGAAGGGGATGAGTTGAAGAGGGATGGTGTGACTGGGGGAGTTGAGGGAACAGTCTTCAATTAGGATATGTATGATGACTAAATTGTGAAGAAAAAAGTAAAAATTAAAAAAGTATAAAATAGTACAGAGGTTATCAAAGGGTTGAATTACATACACCCCACAGCACAGAGCATCATATGATATTTGTTAACGAGAATGGCAAGAGTTAGGTCACTGTCTGATTTCACTAAAGGAACAGTCGAGAAAAGAGTGGTCCAATCAGCTTTGCTGAATCAGCAGAATCAAGTCCAGAACACATTTCCCTCAGTGTCATGATTGTTGTAAAGGAGTGGTCGATTCCATGTTTTTTCTTTAAAAAAAAAACATATCCAGTGCATAGCTTTCAAAATTATTGAAGACTCAAATGATATTAGCTATAGTACATAGTTGTAAAATTAAAATAAATATACAAATAAAAGACACTTTCAAATTTAGTACTAGAGATCAGTGACATTTTATTGCTACTGCTGGAGAACAGTATTTTATAGCTGTTGGGGTTTAGGGAGTGACTTTATTTCAGAAACTGTCTGCAATAATATTAAAAGCAAAGTATGTACACACGCTTGTCTTTTTTTTTCATTATACTTTATTTACTTTGTATCCCCCCTCTATTTCCCTCCCTCCTCCTCTCCCACTCCCAATCCCTCCCTTCCTCCCCCTTCTCCACACACTCCCCTCCCCAAGTCCACTGGTAGGGGAGGATTTCTTTTTCTTCCTTCTGATTCTAGTCTGTTAGGTCTCATCAGGAGTGGCTGCATTGTCTTCCTCTGTGGCCTGGTAAGGGGCTCCCACCTCAAGGAGGTGATCAAAGAGCAGGCCAATCAGTTCTTGTCAGAAGCAGTCCCTGTTCCCATTATTATGGAACCCACTTGGACACTGAACTGCCATGGGGTACATCTGTGCAGGGGTTCTAGGTTATCTCCATGCATGATAGTTGGTCAGAATATGAGTGTCAGGAAAGATCCCTGTGCTCAATTTTTTTTGGTTCTGTTGCTCTCCTTGTGGAACTCCTGTCTCTCCAGCTCTTACTATTATTTCCCACTTCTTTCATAAGATTCCCTGCATTCTGCCCAAAGTTCGGCCATAAGTCTCAACATCTCCTTTGATAGTCTGCAGGGCAGAGCCTTTGAGAGGCCCTCTGTGGGAGGCTCATAACTTGTTTCCTGTTTTCTTCTTCTTCTGATGCCCATCCTCTTTGCCTTTCAAAGTGGGGATTGAGCATTTTAGCCAGAGTCTTCCCTCTTGATTAGTTTCTTTAGAAGAATATCAAATGGCAGTGAAACACTTAAAGAAATGCTAAACCTTGGTAGGAGTTTCATTCTCAGAAAAGGTCCCATATTTTTGGTTTTTTTGCTCTTGTCCCTTCCAGATCTTTCTATCTCCCTCTTATTTCATAAGATTCCCTACACTCTGCCCAAGTTTGGCTATGAGTCTCAGCATCTGCTTAGATACCCTGCTGGGTAGAGTCTTTCAGATGCCCTCTGTGGTAGGTTCCTGTCCTATTTCCTGTTTTCTCCCTTTCTGATATCTATCCTGTTTACCTTTCTGAATAAGAATTGAGTATCTTACCCAGGATCCTCCTTCTTTATGTGCAATAAGACAACTAAAAAATACTTTCAGTACTATGTTGAAGGGATATGGAGAGAGTATGCATCCTTGCCCTGTATCTGATTTTAGTGGGCTTGATTTAACTTTCTCTGTTTAGTTTGATGTTGGCTATAGACATGCTGTATATTGCCTTTACTATTTTTAGGTATGTGCTTTGAATCCCTGATCTCTCCAAAACTGTAAATATAAATGGGTGTTGGATGATATCAAATGCTTTTTTCAGCATTTAAAGAGATGATCATGTGTTTTTTATCTTTCTTTCAGTTTGTTTATAAGGTGGATTACATTGATGGATTTCTGTATGTTGAACTTCCCGTGCATGCCTGGGATAAAGCCTACTTGGTCGTGGTGGATGATATCTTTGATGTGTTTTTGGATTCAATTTGGGAGTATTTTATTGAGTATTTTTATGTCAATGTTCACAAGAGTGATTGGTCTGAAATTCTGTTTCTATCTTTGATCTTTTTGTGGTTTAGGCATCATTGTGGCCTCTTAGACTGAGTTTTGTAAAGTTACATCGTTTTCTGTGTTGTTTTAGAATATTGGAATTAGCTCTTCTTTGAAGATCTGTTAGAATTCTACTCTAAAACCATGTGGCCCTAGGTTTTTTTAATTATTATTTTTATTTTTATATTAATTACAATTTATTTACTTTGTATCTCAGTTGCAGTCCCCTTCCTCATTCCCTCCCAATGCCACCCTCCCTCCCTCATCTCCTCCCATTCCCCTATCCAAGTCCACTGACAGGGGAGGTCCTCCTCCCCTGGAGAATTTGGTGACAACTTCTATTTCTTTAGATAATATGGACTATTTAATTTACTTACCTATTCTTGATTCAACTTTTTTAACTTGAATCTGTCAAGAAAAATGCCCATTTCATTTGGATTTTTAAATTGTGTTTAAATTTAAACACAAAGCCTGTGTTGCATGCAGGCTTTTGATGTAGGACCTAATGATTCTTTGGATTTCCCCAGAGTCTGTCATTATGTACTCCTTTTCATTTCTGATTTTGTTGCCTTGGATCGTGTCTCTCTGTCTTTTAGTTACTTTGGCCAAGGGTTTGTCTATCTTGTTGGTTTTCTCAAAGAACCAGCTCTTGGTTTCATTGATTCTTTGAATTGTTTTATTTGTTTCTAATTGATTGATTTCAGCCCTGAGTTTGATTATTTGAAGCTGTCTACTTCTCCTGGGCATGTCTTCTTCTTCTTCTTCTTCTTCTTCTTCTTCTTCTTCTTCTTCTTCTTCTTCTTCTTCTTCTTTTTCCCTAGTGATTTCAGGTGTGCTGTTATGTTGCCAACTTAAAATGATGTCTTCATTTTCTTTCTGAAGTCACTTAGTGTTATGAACTTTCCTCTTAGCACAGCTTTCATTGTGTCTCATAAGTTTGGGTAGGTAGTGTCTTTATTTTTATTGAATTCTAGAAAATCTTTATTTCTTCCCTTACCCAACTATCATTAAGTAGAGTTGTTCAGTTTCCATGAGTGTGTAGGCTTTTTGCCATTTCTGGTACTATTGAGGTCTAATTTTAGACCATGGTATTCTGATATGATACAAAAGGTTATTTCAGTCTTCTTGTATCTGTTGAGGCTTGCTTTGTGCCAGCTATGTGGTCAGTTTTGGAGAAGGTGCTGTGAGGTGCTGAAAAGATTCTTTTGCATTTGGGTGAAAAGTTCCATAGACATCTATTAGGTCCATTTGATTTAAGACCTCTGTGAATGTTATTATTTCTTTATTTAGCTTCTGTCTCTATAATCTCTCCCTTGGTGAGAGTAGGGTTTTGAAGTCTCCCACTATTAAGGTTTTGGGATCAATGTGTGACTTAAACTCTGATAATGTTTCTTTTACACATGCAGTATCCTTGTTTTTGGTGCATAGATGTTTGGAATTGTGATGTCCTCCTTGTGGATTTTTCCTTTTTTAAGATTAAAGTGTCCTTTCCTGTGTCTTTTGATTAATTTTGGTTGAAAATCTATTTTATTAGATACTAAGATGACTATTCCAGCATGCTTCTTGGGTCCATTTGCTTGGAAAACCTTTTTCTAGCCCTGTATTCTGAGGCAGTGTATTTCTTTGTTACAGAGGTGTGTTTCTTGGATGTAGCAGAATGTTGGACCTTGTTTCCACAAATATTCTTTTAGTCTGTGTCTTTTTATTGGAGAGTTGAGTTCATTGATGTTGATAGATATTAGTGACCAATAAAAATGTTAGTTCCTTTTTTTGTGGAGTTGGTGGTAATAGTGTATTTGTATGCTAGTTTTCTTTTGTATTTTGTTGTTGTGAAGGTATCTTTGTCTTGTGTTTTCTTGGGTGTAGTTGATATTATTCGTTTGGAGGTTTTGTTCTAACATTTTAGGTATGGCTGTGTTATTGTGTATATATTGTTTAAAATTAATTATGTTATGGAATGTTTTGTTTTATCCATATATGTTGATTTTAAGTTTTGTGGAGTAGAGTAATCTGGTTTGGCCTCTGTGTTCTCTTAGTGTCCGCATGATATCTGCCCAGGCCCTTCTGGCTTTTTTGAGAATTCTGGTGTGATTCTGTTAGGTCTGCCTTTATATGTTACTTGGCCTTTTCCCTTGCTGTTTTTAATTTTTCCTTTGTTCTGTAAATTTACTGTTTTGATTATTATGTGGCAGGAGGATTTTCTTTTCTTGTCTAGTCTAGTAGGTGTTCTGTAAGGCTCTTGTATGTTAAAGAGCATTGCTTTCTTAAGGTTGGATACTTTTTCTTCTATAATGTTTTTATTTATTTTTTATTTATTACAATGTATTCACCTGTATCATAGCTGTAGCCCCCTCCCTCAACCCCTCCCAAGTCCACTGATAGGGGAGGCCCTCCTCCCCTTTCATCTAAGCCTAACCTAGCAGGTCTCATCAGCACTGGCTGCATTGTCGTCCTCTTTGGCCTGGTAAGGCTGTCCCTCACCTCAGGGGGAGGTGATCAAAGAGCCAGTGACTGAGTTCATGTCAGAGATAGCCTCTGTTCATCTTTCTAGGGAATCCACTTGGACACTGAACTGCCATGGGCTACATCTATGCAGAGGTCCTAGGTTATCTCCATGCATGGTCCTTGGTTGGAGTATCAGTTTCAAAAAAAAACCCTGGGCCCAGATTTTTGGTTTTGTTGCTCTCCTTGTGGAGCTCCTGTCCTTTCCAGGTCTTTCTATCTCGCCTTTATTTCATAAGATTCTCTGCACTCTACTCAAAGTTTGGCTATGAGTCTCAGTATCTGCTTCTATACCTTGGAGCCTGGAATCTTCTATTTCATCGATTTCTATTATTCTTAGGTTTCATCTCTTCATGGCGTCCTCAATCTCTTGGAAGTTTTGTACCAGAAACATTTCCATTTTTATGTTTTATTTGAGAGATTTATTTATTTCTGCAATTGTATCTTCAATGCCTTTTAGTTTCTCCTCCTTCTCTTATATTTTGTTGGTAATGCTTACATATGAGATTCCTAATCTCTTCTCAAGAGTTTTCAATCTTCAGGGTTTTCTCTGTTTCTGTTTTCTTTATTGATTCTAATTTTGTTTCATGTGTTGAAAATTTTATTCATTTCCTTCACCTGTTTTATTGTGGTTTCTTGTCTGTCCATGGTGGCCTCCATTTATTTGTTCATTTACTTTTTATGTGCCTCTAGTAACTACATAATCATAGAGCTAAGATCATTTTCCTGTGTTTCAGATGCATTAGAATAGCCATTGATTTTGAGGGATTCTGATGAAGCTTTGATGTCCTGGTTTTTGTTGATTGCATACTTACAATAGCCTCTAGCCATCTGGTTGTCTGCATCCACGATTGTTCCTTGAGCCCGTACTGCATACTGGTCTGCCTGTCTTTGGAATCTGGAGTAGTCTACAGGAAGATGAGAGATGTCCAGGGGATCTAGAATGGGTGCTGGAGATTCAGATGAAGCTAAGGAAGAGAGGACACTCTGTTGAGTTCATGTCTCTGCTGCCTCACTATTTGTCACCCAGGTAGGCCAGGCATTTGGGGCACAGCTATACAGAGCTCTTAACCTAGATCTGCTCCAGTGCTCCACAAGCCTCTTTGGGGAGGAGGACAGTAGAACTTGCGTCCATTGCTTCACTCAGTTCCACTGGGCTTACTGTCTATGCTGGGCTCACTGTTTCTTGCCCACGTAGACCAGGCAACTGGAGTGCTGGCAGAAAATCTCTGAGCCTAGAGCTTCTCTGGTGCCCCACAGTCCTCCTTAGGTTGAAGAACAATGAGACTTTGGACCTGTGCCCAACTCAACTCCACTGGATTCATTATTTCTGCTGGCTCACTGTTTGTGACTCAGGTAAGCCAGGCAGCAGAGGTGCAGGTGGAGAGATCTAGGAGCCTAGAGCTGCTCTGATGCTCCACAGTCTTCCTCAAGAGGGCTGAAAATGAGACTGGGGTCCTCCACCTATCTTAGCTTCTTTGGTGTCACTGTCTGTGCTGAGCTAATTATTTCTGACCCAGGTGGCCAGGCAGGACGCAGGTAGAAAGGTCTCTGAGAGATTTTTTGATTTTATCATAAAGTTTTACTCATTTTAGTGATTCAACACACATTAGCATATGGAGTTTAGTTCAGTAGATGTACTGAACTCTATCAGTAAAATATGGAAAACAGAAGATACAATGTTTTAAATGGTGTCTCTTAAGGCTGATTATACAAGTATATAAATTCAAGATTTGTAATAGACTAGTTAATTATAATTGTGACATTTATATTTGTAATATCTAGTTTAGTCTCTTCCCCTTTACATTATTTTTGGTTAACTTAAAATATATGGAGTAAAATCAATGTTTTACTTTAAAATTGTGTGGATTTGGAAAAATGAACATAGTTGTATAAAACTAAAATAACAAACATGCTAAATAATTCTATTAAACGGTTAAAAAATTCTTCTTTTCCAGGTCCCTTTGTAGACAACTCTGTATTGATTCTTTATTGAATACTGAAAAGTTTATTTCACTTCTGAGAATCATATGCTCAAAAATGCATTGGAAGAGGTTTCAAGAATTCCCAAAAGATTATAAAATACATCTCTGAAATTGATCATGAAGAAATATGAGAACACTGGCTAAATGATATCTGAGCAAAGACAGATAACGAACTGTTAAGAAAGTGTTACTGGCAGATCATGGACCTCAGAGGAAGGAATGAATGATTTATTTTGCACTGGGGAATATGGTGAAATATTATAATGGAGAGGAGAAGTTTGCATTTGAAAGGAGATAGTAGATAATTCATATATGTACTCATTTAAAATGAATCTTCAGTGTTAAGAGGTGGGGTTTTTTTTGCTTTTCTCTTTTTATTTTTTGAGATTTTCATACCTGCATGTTTTTTGCTCAAATCCAACCCTCATTCCCTGCCCTCTAATCCTTCCCCTCTTCTTCCCATCCACACTTACCCCTCTCAACTTTATCTGCTTTTTTGTATGCTTTTTTATTTTTATTTTATTAATTACACTTTATTCACTTTGTATTCCCCATAAGCCCCTCCCTTCTACCCTTCTGATCCCACCCTCCATCCCCCTTCTTCACACATGCCCCTCCCCAAGTCCACTGATAGGGGAGGACCTCCTCTCCTTCCTTCTGATCTTAGTCTATCAGATCTCATCTGGAGTGGCTGTATTGTCATCTTCTGTGGCTTGGGAAGGCTGCTCTCCCTTCAGGGGGAGGTGATCAAAGAGCAGGCCAATCAGATTATGTCAGAGGCAGTCCCTCTTCCCATTACTATGTAATCCACTTGGACACTAAACAGCCATGGGCTACATCTGTTCAGGGATTCTAGAGTTTTTAAAAAGTAAAATAATACTCTATCTGTGTATTCCTCTTCATTTATGTCCGATTGGGTATGTAGATAGAAAATTTCATTTAAAATAGTGAAAGAATGTGAAATGTTTCCAGTATCAACATCTACTCTTTTTGAATAAAATTAGTAGTGAGAAACTGATTGAAATTTTGGGAAAATAGAGACCCAGAAGATCCTAGAAGTCCCTGTGTCCATGATGTGTCTGGAGCATTAGACAATGTAGTATTTGACAGCTTCATTTAGTTAAAAGGATCAAGAATTACAATCCAATATGCAAAGAATTACAGAAAAAATTTACCAAAACCCTCTTTCTTGGATTAAATGCTATTAAGGCTTTACTGTAAGGGTAAATATGGCATTGATTGTATCACTGACAATTTAAAATAATAGTTCAGATAAGGGTTTATTTTTCCCTCAATAATCAAATAAGTATCATTATTCTTTTATTTATTATCTTAGATGACATCATATTTTAAGGTTCTTGAAATTACTCAACATAGATGGCTGGCATAAAGGACAGATGACAAGGTGAAAGTTGTCCGAGCAACTTAGTTTCAGGAATCTGCTGCTTACTTTAAACATTAAATCTACTATTTGCCCCGGAAAACATTACAATGCTTCCAAATGATTGGCTTCTTCAAATACAACTTTCAGAAACGACACACTAAAAGATCTTTCTCCAGATATATGCATCAGAGTGAGACAGACTGTTCCTATTCTCTATCAAAACCTCAGTCATTCGAGGGTACCATAAAAGCAGCAGCAAGAAGGACAGACCACCATGGGTCTTGCACTTAATAATAATGGGTATTTACTTTTAATAATTTTGATGGAACTAAAATTAGGTAAAAAAGCCAGGTTTATTGAACTTTGGTCCAAACACTATGTTCAGGTAACCATTTCAACCTCAGACCATGCTCAATGGACTTTCCAGAATAAGAATGGTCTTAATCATGAAGGGATTTCCCAATAAAAAATTGTAAAGTGGAATAAGCTAGTCCTTATCTAAAAGTACAGATATCAATATAAGACAAAACATGAAAAGTTATGGGTCATAACACCATCAAAAACATGATTAAACTGTAACTGATATGGAACAAATGGAGATGCATAAACATCAAAGTACAGAATTAAAACATGTTTTATTGAGTGTTTTTAATTGTAGTGAACTTTTTCATAGAACTTTCCATGTAGAAGAGGTTGAAATTCACAAGCCTCTTGCCTCTTTCACTGCTGCTGGAATTACAAGCATGTGATTTCAATGTGCCACCATATTTAGACACAAATTATGATTTTGAAAAACACAGAAACAGAGGGAGAGGAAGGAGGATCTTTGTGAGTTTGAGGCCATCCTGGTCTATAGAGTAAGTTCCAGGATAGTCAAGCCTACACAGAGAAACCTTGTCTTGAAAACCCAAAACAACAACAAACAGAAACAATTCAGTGAAATAAATTAATAGTAAATACATGCATATGTAATATAGACTCTCTTTAATTGCTTTAGTACAAGACAATATTTGAATATATCCTTATAAATTTAATATATCTAACTGAAGTGATAGTTGTTTAGCAATTTCATACTGAGCCAAACTACAACATGATAGCTTCCTAAAAGTAAATTAATAATATAGAATCTTAACATCAAATTTTACTCCTTTCTTATAACAATATTCATTGTAAATTTTAATGGAATTTTACTAATAAAAGCTATAGAGTATTGTTGAGTAGTGGTTCAAAAAACACATGTTCATTCTATTATGTATCAAAATAATAACTTTAACTTAACATCTAAGGAAAACTAATGTGGTAACATTACTCTTGATTCACTTAAACATGTCTTTCAGATTCTAGAAGCATAAAGGCACATGGTGAAGTATATACATTTTCTAAAATTCTCAATTTTTATTAATAGTTTAAATTATGCTAGGTACAAGCATCACCATTTGTTTTCCTAAAAGTGCAATATTCACATTGTTGTTTTGAAGAAAAAAAAACAAAACAATTTTTGCTAACTGATAATCCAAGGAATCACTATTTATTGTCACAGTGAACCTATTTTATTCCTTAATTTTTGTATAGGGACTTTGTTATGTATCTATGTCTGTGCACCTGTGCATGCTTAGTGTCCACAGAGGCCAAAAGATGTAATCAAATCCCATTAAGTGGGAACTGCAGATAGTTGTGATGGATTACAGTGGTGTTGGGACTTGAACCAAAGTCTTTTGAAAGTACAGTCAGTTTTTATAGCTGAGCTATCTCTACAGTGGGGATAATCATATTTTAAAACCTATGTTCTTAAATATGTACTTTTAATTTAATTTAATTTTTTTATTAGTTAAATTTTATTAACTCCGTAAGCCAGCTGTATCCTGCTCCCTTATTTCCTCCCAATTTCACCCTCCCTCCCTCATCTCCTCCCTGCCCTTTTCCAAGTCCACTGATTAGGGAGGACCTCCTCCCTTTTCATCTGACCCTGTTTTATCAGGTATCTTCAGGACTGGCTGCAAAGTCCTCCTCTGTGGCCTAGCAGGACTGCTCCTCCCTTGGGGGGTGAGGAGGTCAAAGAGCCTGCCATTGAGTTCCTGTCAGAAATAGTCCCTGTTCCCCTTACTATGGGAAACCATTGGTTACTGAGCTACCACTGGCTACATCTGAGCAGAAGTTCTAGGTTATATCCATACATGGTCCTTGGTGGAGTATCAGTCTCAGAAAAGACCCCTGTGCCCAGATATATATGGTCCTTGTGGAGCTTCTATCCTTTCCATGTCATACTAACTCCTCTTCTTTCATTTGATTCCCTGCACTCTGCCGAAGGTTTGGTTATGAGTCTTAGTATCTGCTTTGATACACTGCTAGGCAGAGTCTTTCAGATGCCATCTGCGGTAGACTCCTGTCATAAGTCCAAAGCACATCCGATTTGTCTTTCTGTATGTATTCTTAATTCTTCTTTTAATTTTTCTTACTGTTATTTACAGTTTATTTGCTTTAGATCCCAGTTGTAGCTCCCTTCCTCATCTCCTTCTTGTCCCTCCCTCCATCTCTCTTCCTCCCCTATTCCTCTTCCCCAGTCCACTAAAAGAGGAAGACTTCCTTCCCTATTGTCTGACCCTAGCCTATCAGGTTCCATCAGAACTGCCTGGATCCTCTTTCTCTATGGGCTGGCCATGTCACCCCAACAGGGAGAAGTAATCAAGGAACAGGCAACCAAGTTCATGTCAGAGACTGTCTCTTCTCCCCTAACTAGGGAACCCACATGGAGACTGAGTTTTCTATGTGCTACATGTAAGCAGGGGGTCTAGGTTCATTCTATGAATGGTATTTGGGAAATGCAAATCAAAATGATTCGGAGATTCCACTTCACACCCATCAGAATGACTAATATAAAAACTCAAGTGAGAACACCTGCTGGAGAGCTTGTGGAGAAAGGGGAACCCTCCTCTACTCCTGGTGGGAATGCAAACTTCTACAACCACTTTGGAAATAAATCTGGTGCTTTCTCAGACAACTGGGAAGAGTGTTACTTCAAGACCCAGCTATACCATTCTTGAGGATATATACCTGAAAGATGCTCAACAATACAAGGATATTTGCTCAACTATGTTCATAGTAGCCTTATTTGTACTTTTAATTCTTTAATCAAATGAACAAAATGTCCTTGCTTTTTTCTGTGTGAAGGTGACCTTTTATTTTTCAGAAGTCCACTGCAATTACAGTACAGAGAAATGGCTATGATTTTTGCCAGTTCTTTGTGCATGATTTATAATCTTTGTTACAAGGAATATTAAGAATAAAGAAAGATTAATAAAAATTTTGCTACTGTGAAAATAATTTTAAATCCAAATCTCTTCATTATTCTATAGGCATAGGTTTTGTGAATCATTTTTTTTTGTACCAAGTACTTAACCAAAAAAGTTAGGTACATATTTTTTGTTACATAGTATGATTATTTTTCTTCATTCATTTGATATTCTGTACTTAGAATGAAGTCAGTGTTAAACATAGGTATATATAAACTTTTACTCTTTGATAAAAATAGTTATGAAGCTGTATCATTTTATTTAATATGTTTATATTTTTAATTATTTATTTTTATAAATTATAATTTATTTATTTTGTATCCCAGCTTTAGCTCCTTCCCCCATTGCAGCTTAGTCTCCAAGTGGGTTCCCTAATGGAACATGGACTGTCTCTGACATGAACTCAATGTTTACCTCTTTGATCACCTCCCCCTGAGTGGAAAGCAGCCTTACCAGGCCACAGAGAAAGACAATGCAGTCAGTCCTGATGAGACCTGATAGGCTAGAGTCAGAGGGAAGGAGAAGAGGACCTCTATTATCAGTGGACTTGGGGAGGAACATGGGAGAAGATGAGGAAAGGAAGGAGAGAGTGTGGGTTTGCATTTGCAAGGGGATGAGGGAGAGAGTTACAACCGTGATACAAAGGAATAAAGTGTAATTCATTAAAAAATATGTAAACATAAAACCAGGAAAAATAATAAAGAAAAATTTAAAAAGAAATCAGTGGCTGTTAATCAATAATCCTTTCACTGACACTAATTAACTTTATGGCTATCCACTCATGTTGTTTTGAATTCTTGTGTTGTCTGTGTCATAACAGAGCTCTAAAGCAAATAGAGAACAAGAGGCAACATTTGTTGAGAATGGGAAATGAAATGAAAGTTAGAATCTTTGTTACCTCATAAAACTTGAGCTCCTACTCAAGTTGGAAGCAGGCTTGTTTTGTTGAAGTGGTACTATTGATTTCTTTTAAATACAACTCTTGAAAATGTGAAAAACAGAAAGATTAGGGTTTGCAAGCCAAAATCAATTTTCACATTTCATTTTTATTTAAAAGGTATAATGGAATAAGTGGACCTGGAGGAGAGATGGCCTGAAAATTTCATTTAGAAGTGTAACAATGAAAGTATGAAGATTTGTGTCATGAAATATGTTCAAATAAGAAAAATGGCTTTGATAGTTTACATGAAGAAATTACTGAGGTAAAATTTTCCATTAATTTCTATTCAAAACTCTAGAGAATGAATTAAAATAACTTGTTTGTAGCTTATAAATACTTATTGTTATCAAAGAAAATTATGTTAAATTGTGAATGGAACTTTGAATGAACTATAAAAACTATGCTATTCTTCTGTACTAATACATTATTATTAATTCTTTGAGAATTTCACACAATGCATTTTGATCAAATTAACCCCACCCCTCTGTCCTCCTCTTGAGAGCTCAATCCTTTCTGATTCACCTTTTTCCAACATTGTGGGGTTTTTGTTTTGTTTTTTCAATACCCTATCCATGTAAACTGTGTTGGAATGTGTGAAAAGTGCTGAAATTCTAACTGGCTGCAGATTAATCCACTGCAGCTTGGTTCACCTACCAGGAGCAACACCCTTAAAGATAGCTGACCTCTAAATAGATTCCCAGTTAGGAGTAGGATCTTATGAGCCCCTCTCCTCTTTTACTACATTATTTTTAACATTCACTATGAAGATTATGTTAAGTTTGACTAAAGCAAATATAAGAGTATTCACTAGGTAGTTTCAGATGAAAAGTTTTATTGTAAGCCATCACATTATTATAGAGATGTGTCTTAAAAATAATAATGAGGAAATGCATTTGGGTAACCAACGTTTTACTATGTAGTCACATTACATGTGAATTTCTGAATTTCAATTTAATAGGATAGTGTTAATTACAGATTGTACTTTTATTTTAAAAGTTTATACTAATGAATAAAAAATTAAGATACTGTTTCATCTCTATGAAATAAATTATTAGTAAATACATATATGTATATATAATCTCTTTAATTCTTAGTTAGTAGAAAACACTGAATATGTTCTTATAAATGTATTATGACTACCAACAGGAATAGCAGTTTGGCAGTTTAAATTAAAAAAAATATCATATAACTCTCATATTAGTCAAAACCATGAAAAGTCTCTAGGAAAGGGCTTCTCAGAGATGAGTTCTTGAACATTTCCCTAGACATTGCAAGCAATTAGATTTTTAGGTATCTTTGCACAGTCATTCCCACTTAACACCTGATTCAATATTAGATTGTATTCAGAAGATTACTTCACACAGGTAAGTAGAGTTGAAAGCTTAATATTATCTAGTGACCTCAGAGCCACTATACTTCATAGCACAATGTCTTGCTTGCTTATGATGGCACCGTTATTTATAGTACCAATTGCACAAAAGTAAAGCATATATATGTACACAGTCTATAATACTTGATTTCTAGAATAAAAGGATGGATTGCTGGCTAATACATTTCCCATTTTGTGTTTTGTAGTTATTTCAGATTACATTCCTATTGATAAAAAAGCTTTACTGTTTAAAATAAAAAAATGCATTGTAAGGTAGCATGTTGATATAACTGCGTTTCTTGATTGTAAAGAGGCAACATCCGTAGATGGATCTTTATCACACAACTTTTGAAGACCTACTTCATGATACTTGCAATATGTAGAGGGTGCCCAGGACTGTATGGTTATAAAGCACATTCTCACCAAACAGTGCAAGGTTGCTGTTATATGGAACTCAACTAGATAGTTCTTAGTATTTTATTTTTCATCTGCTAAACATCTTTGCCACTGTTTGAAGACATAATTCCTTAGCCATGCAATGTAATGTATCCACATGTTCTGACAGTTAGGACATAGAATTGTCTGAGAGCATTATCCAGTCTCATGCAGACACCATACCATGCTAGCTTGTAAAAACACTAGTTTGTACTTCTGTTTGTTCTCTGCAAAAATCATATCTGAGTCTTTCCTTAGTTTATTGAGACAAAAATTAGTGTTCTCACTTTGTATGCTTTCTCTAATTATACTATAAATTCTGTATAACATCAAGCCTCTTCTTTTCTATAAAACCTCATCCTACTATTAAATCTGCTAATATTGTTTTTCTTCTGCCAAAATTTAAAAGTTTATATAAACTTTGGAAATAAGGAAGTTTGCATTGGCCATTTCACATTTACATTTTGGTTTTTCATTTCTTTCTTTCTTTTCTCCTCCTCCTTCTTCTTGTTCTTCTTCTTCTACATGTATCAATTCTCTAAAAGTTCATGAATCTTCATGGACTAGGAATTACTACATTATGTTATTTTATGATACTCTAGTTTGCATAAGTGTTCTTCACAAACTTTACTAACCACTCTTCCATAACAAGATCTATTTCATGGTTTAATATAATAAATCAATATGAGGTTAACCTTACTTGTTCTATAAATAGATTTGGTCCAGTAGAAAATTATAAGTCAGTGAGTAAAATTATAGACTATTAATTGATTGAAATACAACATTCATATAAGCTTCAACATTTTATAATACTGATTGTATGTGTTCTTAGGAATTCATACACAAAAAATTTTAAATTATAGAAAAGAAGTCCAGTAATTTAAGAGAGACTGAGTGGGGCTTAGAAGAGTTGAAGAAAGAAAAGTGAATCACATAAAATTATATAATACAAAGTTAATTAAAAATTAAGCTTTAACTGAATAAGTTTGAAATTCAACTTAATACTTACTTTCTTTATTTAACTTTATTTTTGTCTTCATTCTTTATAAAGCCTGTGGTAAAAGCCATACACTTTTCTAATAATTAAGTAAAATATGCATTTGCAACTAAGAAAATCATTTTTTTCAAATATAAGCTACATAAATCAATTAATACTTTTTCTTCTTGTTTTTAAGTTTTCTTTAATGAAAGTAATCTGACATGTTATTTTGCGTCTTCAAATGGTGTTGACTAAAAAAGCCTCAGGGAATAGAAAACTGTTCCCTAATGACTTCTGAACAAAACAAATTGCTGCTTCCCTCGTTGTTTTATGGGTTTACATTAACTATTTGGCAGTAAGTATGCCATGCCTCAGTTGTCTAATCTTTTTTTTTTACTTATTTCTAATTTTTAACCAAAAATTTGAGAGCTCTAGAGAATAAGGCACACAGACACACACACACATTCACACAGTACATTTCTAGGGGGATTGGGTAATCATGGCCAGAGGGATTAAATAGAAAGGAAATGCATGGCAGGGAGAGTAGAAAACTGATCAAATTCATCTGCGTACAGAATTACTGAGGGTTGAAAAGAGTGGGAGAGGGAGAAAGAAGAGAGAAAAGGGAAGAAATAGAAGGAGAAAGAGAGAAGGAGGGAGAGAGAGAATCTACAAAACCTCAAAGGTTCTCTCCAGTGATGTGGTTAAGTTTAAGGGTTCCATAACTTTACAAATAGTAACAGCAACTTGGAATTGAGTATTTAAATACTTGAGGCTATGGGAGGTATTTCTCATCCAAACAACCACAGTCAGTAATATAAACCATCTATCCATCATGAACATCAGAGATTTGTTAAGAGTAGAAGAAATTAAAGGTGCAAGTACTTTATTTCATAAGCATTTGTAGTACTGCTTTATGAAAGTAGAAAACCACAACTATACTAATTGCTGATTTGTAGCTGTGGAGTAGAGTCTCAAGCAGTCACCCACAAATTTATTTAAACACCGAAGACCAATTTGTACCTATTCAAAAAAAGAGCAATATTGTGTTTTAGAGTTAAGAGTCAGGCCACAGAAGATGACAATGCAGCCATTCCTGATGTGATCTGATAGACTAAGACCAGAAGGAAGGAGAGGAGGACCTCCCCTATCAGTGGACTTGGGGAGGGGCATGTACGAAGAAGGGGGAGGGAAGATGGGACCGGGAGTGGAGGAGGGAGGGCCTTATGGGGGGATACAAAGTGAATAAACTGTAATTAATAAAAATAAATAAATTTTAAAAAAGGGCTCAGTTTCCACAGAGGAGGACTGTGCAGCCAGTCCTGGAGATACCTGATAAACCAGTATCAGGTGAAAGGAGAGGAGGTTCTCCCCTATCAGTGGACTTGGAAAGGGGCAGGGAAGAGATGAGGGAGGGAGGGGGGGATTGGGAGGGAAAAAGGGAGCAGGATACAGCAGGGATACAAAGTTAACAAACTGTAACTAATATTAAAAAAATAATAATAATAAAGAGTTTAAGGTTTTGGGGCTAACAAATCTAAGTAATCAGAATATAATGCCAAATGTTTCAAGTTCAGGTAGCTATAACCAAGTTAGGTTGAGACACAGCCTCTGCCATCTATGCAAAGAGAATGTCATGACCCTAATACCTTCCATATCGCTTGAATGGAAGGAGAAAAACAAAGTTTCATTTGCTTTGAAAACTGATTTTTATTAAGTTGTTTATTTATAAAATAGATTTGTTTTGTATTTAAGCTGAAAATGTTTACTAGGAAATAACTGTATTTAGAGATTTGAATAAATGACTAAGTGCTAGTTTTGGTTTTTTAATCTTCATGCTAGTGACGGAGACACCTCCAATCCTAAGATTATTGAAATAGAAACTTGAACCTAATATTAAGTATAATAGCTCATATATTATATTCTCTCTCTTTTTTCTCTCTTCTCACACACAATCTGAACAATCAAGTTATTATTAAAAGTATAGGTAAAAGAAAGATTAAAAATTGAAGCTCTAGTTATGAACTAAAAAGAGATAGATGTAATTATTTCTAAAAAATAGTATTTTCTGTTAGGATATATGTCAAAGAAATCCTTACATCAGAGATAGATCAGCAACCCCATGTTCACTGCATTATTATTCATAATAAATATGTAGGCTCAAAGTATAAAACAAAAATGAATGCATAAAGGCAATGGCTCACAGACTAAAAGTAAATTGTCACGTTTTTTATTTTGTCACTTTATATAATTATGAATTTGGAGGACATATAAGAAGGGAAATAAGGCAGCTTCAGAAAGCCAAGTAGCTCACTTGAGTGTGTAATATTCTTGCAAGTATGTGAAGGACAAATTTTTGTATAGTGGATACCAAATGCACCCGTTAGAAAAATAAATTCAATGAAAATTATAAAATTATTATGAAGAATATGAGCTACGAGCATGCTTTGGGGAATAATCTAAGTAGTCATAATACAAGGCAATATAAAATTTTATATTCTTCAAATATGTAGAGTAGGTCTTGACTGTTCTAAGTACAAAAATTAAGTTTATGAGATAAAAACAAAACAAAACAAAGTGTTCCGAAAACCAGCATATGAAAGAGCTGAACTAAACCTCAACATATAAAGGATTCTAAACCCTGTCTTTTGAAATAAAATGAATAATTATGGCCTTTGAAAAAAAATGAGGTCTTGTGTCTTGGATCATGGTGTCCTCCCATATATACCTCTTCATTCTTTTTTATTTTCTTTTTATTTTTATTATCATTTTCTATTTTTTATTAATTGCAGTTTTTCACTTTGTATCCCTC
>REGO01000905.1:43525-57732 GCA_010120015.1 Rhombomys opimus
ATCAGAATGGCCAAGATGAAAAACTCAAGCGACAACACATGCTGGAGAGGTTGTGGAGAAAGGTGAACCCTCCTCCACTGCTGGTGGGAATATAAACTAGTACAACCACTCTGGAAATCAATCTGGCACTTTCTCAGAGTCTTTTATTTTAAATGGTTGTCCAGAAAACAGAAACACCAGCAGCAAATTAGTAAAAAAAAATATTTATCTAGCTGTCCAACAATATCTATCTTCACACTGGTGTATATACATTGTAATGCAAACATTCATATACTAGTAAGCATATGAAATACTTATGAGGCAGACAAACAAAGAAAATAATCAGCAATGAAGATTTCATTATGCTTCAAATAATTAATTATCTTATATAATAATCTAAATTAAAATTTCAATGATCTGGCTTGATCAACCATAATTTTTTTAAATTGAAAGCACTAATTTCATAAGCAGAATGGAAAGTTAAAAAACGTTATAACTGTTTTCTATATTTTTTATATTTTGCAATGATTTTTTACACTACAAATTGACTTTATTTATGAAAGTATTAATCACAATTGATTTTCTTTAAAAAAGCAGAATTTTAAAGTTTAATCATCTGCATACTTATAGAAAAAGATATATCATTTTAGTTAAGAGTCATTGAAAGCCTTTAATGTATTATTTTAAGTTCTAGACATTAAAACTTCATTAAACTACAGTGTATTAATTCTGCAAAAACCCTTGATTCATGTAAATAATATGTACTAAAAAATCGTTGTCCCTATGACTGATAAAAAATTATGAAGAATTTGAAAGAGGAAGATATTTCACAGTTTGCAGGTCTTATAAAAGGAGAGCTTGTTATTTGCAAGAGGGGTTATGAATGGTTCAGAAACATGGCCAAGAACTTGACACATTCCAAAGGTTAGCAGCTGGCCTCTAGGCTTTCGCAACAAACCAATTAAAAACCTTAGTAGATCTAATTTTATTCTTCTACATACAGATACTCAGTTTTCCTAGCACCATTTATTAGATTTTTTGGTTTTTGGCATTTTTGTCAAATACTAGATGATTCTTTTTAAATGTACCTTTGCTTGGGTCTTCTGTTTTGTTGCATTTGTCAACATGTCAACTTTTGTTGGCGTTTTGTATTGTTATTACTAAGGCTCTGTAGCATATCTTGAAGTCTTGAATCTGATTTCCTTCAGCATTGTTCTTTATGTTCAGGATTGGTTTGACCATCCTGTACCTTTTGTGGTTCCAATTAATTTTGGGGATAGCTTTCCACCCTATTTACATGAAGAACAGATGAGAATTTTGATTGAAATTGTATTTAATCTGTAAATAGCTTTTGTAAAACGGTGATTACCATAATAACAATTCTGCCACTCTATGAGCATGGGTGGTCTTTCCATTTTCTAGTATATTTTCTCTATATTGTTCTTCAGAGATTTAAAGTCTTTGTTGTAGATCACTAACTGATTCCAAATCGATTGAAGAACTAAATGTGAAACCGTAAACACTGAAGTTAATAGAAGGAAATGCAGGCAGTGTCTTACATGACAGACATGTAGGAACAAACTTTCCATTTGCCTAGAATTAAGGCCAAGAATATACCATATAAAGCTAAAAAGCTTCTGCAAAACTAAAGAGCTAAACAAGACTCCTGGTGGAGGGAGGAGAACACCAAACTACCCACAAAAACTTCGATCTAAAACTTAACCCTGTCTACAAGACCTGAAGGGATGAAGATTGAACAGAGAGAGCAGAGATTGAGGGGAATGCCCAAACAACACTGGGTCCAAACCAAGACCCACCCTTTTGAAGAGTGCCAACCCCTGACACTATGAAAGATACTCTGCTTAGCTTGCAGACAGGTCCTTGGAGAGGCTTCACCTAGCAGCAGTTTGAAACAGATGCTGAGACTCACAGCCAAACACTGGACAAAGCAAAGGGAGTCTAGTGGAAAAGGGTGGTGAAGGATAAAAGAACTAAGAGGTGACAAGACCTCGGACAAGAAGCCCAACAGAGCCATATAGCCAGGACCCAGAGGAGCCTGTGGAGTCTGAAGCACCAACCAAGGAACATGCACTGACTGGACTTAGGTCCTCTAAATACATGTAGCCTATGGGCAGTCAGGCTCAGGTTCATGTGGATTCACTAGGAAGGGGAATGGGGGCTGTCTCTGACATGGACTCTGTTGCCTGCTTTTTGATCACTTCCCCTGATGGGACTGCCTTTCTAGGCCAAAAGGGAAGAGGATGATCTCAGTCCTCATGTGAATAGATAAGCTGAGGTGGGTAGGTAAGGGAGTTCCCTGTTTCTGAGTTATAGGGAGGGGACATGGAGGATCGAGAGTGCAAAGGAGAGGAGAGGAAGAGTGGGCTATGACTGGGATGTAAAGTGAATAAATTAATAAGGAAAAAAAAAGAGAAAACCTTAATAGAAAAATACTCTGTTGAAAATAGCCCTTAGGCAATCCTTTCTCTATATTAATATCTCTTCAGAAAATATGTAGACTCAGTTTCAAAAAATTAAAGTGTTACTGACCAAGTGATATTACAAGTATGAATAGGGCTTAGAGGGAAATTTGCACATGAGTGGATTAGGGGGCCTTCTGCAGGCATCATGCAGGGATTCAAACCATGAGAAGAGATAAGAACGAAAATCTGGTGCAGAGTGACTTCTTCAATCTGAATCAGACTTTGGAAACTCTAAGACCAGGTGGTTCATTCTCAGCATATTTAAAACCCAGTACAATTTGGAAAAAAGGTTTCCAGGCAACCATCAGTCCAAGCAGTCCAACTCCAGGTGAACAATAAAATTTAAGGTATGGCTACTCAAAGACTCCTTTACAAAGTGCATGTGGGTATCCGTTGTACAAAGAACATGAGGGTGTGTTCTGTAACTAAACTGTCTAGAATCTAGTTTGGTCTCTGATCAATAGCAAAGCAAAGGCCATAGAGTGACATCCTCCCTAATGGGGGATAATGGTCTAGGGAATTTAGGATAATCATTTTAGGGAATTAAGTGAGATTTGCCCTTATAGCAAAAGGTAGATGAAGTCTGCCTCCACAGATAGCATAAAGATCACCTACTTAGCTTTCTAATGGAATGCAGGTATTTTAATTTTTTAATTAAATTTTTATTTTTATATTAATTACAGTTTATTCACTTTGTATCCCAGCTGTAGCTCCCTCCCTCCCTTCTCTCTTCCTATGCCTCTCTCCAAGTCCATAAATAGATAGGGGAGATATTTGATTTTACTAAGCCATTGAGGAGACTCCTCCAAGTAATTAATGTTCCTCATTCTCTTAGTGCGTCTTTGTGAGCATAAAGACCTCTGTACCCACAACAACAACAACAAAATGGACATCTACAAAACCAGACTTGTTTCAAAAAAATCTGAGATTATATCTATATCTTGTCTGTTAATTTAATATTTTAATCAATAAAAGAGAAGTGACCATGCATGGAGATAACCTAAGACCTCTGCACAGATGTAGCCCATGGCAGTTCAGTATCCAAGTGGGTTCCATTATAATAGGAACAGGGACTGTCTCTGACATGAACTGATTGGTCTGCTCTTTAATTACCTCCCCTTGAGGGGAAACAGCATTATCAGGCCACAGAAGAAGACAATGCAGCCACTCCCGATGAGATCTAATTGACTAGGATCAGAAGGAAGGAAAATAAGACTTCCCCTATCAGTGGACTTGGGGAGGAGCATGCATGCAGAGGGTGGAGGAAGGGAGGAATTGGGAAGGGAGGAGGGAGGGAACCACAGGGGGGATACAAAGTGAATAAAGTGTAATTAATAAAGAATTAAAAAAATGCGAACCTGTCAAAAAAAAAAAAAGAAGTGACAGTGTATTGTGGTTATTTTGTATCAGAAATGGTAATATTTTCATGAAATTATCATACAATTTTAAAGTATCTGACTAGATTATGAGCACAAGAAGTATTAAATAAATATTAAACTTACATTGCATTTAATATTTAATATAAATTGTATAACAGTTATAATTTATTCATTCTGTTAAAATTTACTTAGTTTTCATTAAATTGAAGATAGAACCTTTAATTACAAAAGAGAGAGAGTAGGTTAAAAGAAACAAGTTGATTGAAAACTTATTGTTATCAATGTCTATAAAGGCTCATTCTCTGTTGTAGGATATAGAAATTCTTCATATTTTTAAGCTGAAATAATAATGTTAGTAAAAGACAAATAGCTTTGCATTTTAAGGCTTAAAAGCAATAGCAGTATGTTTTTAGTTTAGGTTTATTTGATTCCGAAGTATGCACTGTATTACAATGTATTGATTAATAAACCAGTTAAATCCTTATTCTGAAAGAACTTACATTCTACTGGAAAAGTATTTAAAAAAAAACAAACAAACAAACAAACACAGGAAATCTGAATGATGACCCTACTGAAACAGCTAGAGATAAAGGGGTATACATTTGCAAAGGTAGATATGATCATGTCTTCCTGCTTATTTCATCAATGGACATTTTGAAAAATGATGGATGATCACAAGTGTAATTTTTGCAGCAGGAATGATTTTATCAAATAGGCAACCATTTACAATGATGTTGGAAGTCAATGGCTGTGATTTAATTAAAAAAAATAAGATTTGTCAGTTGGCACATAACAATTTTGTGTCATCTGAAACTATGACAATAACTACAAAAATTAGTAGAAGATAAGTTACTGTAAGAATGTTTTTAAAAACAAGCAAACACAAGTACAGTTTAGAAAAGCACAAAAAGTATTTATGCTATATGTAGTATAGATCTGAAAGTAACTTGGCCTGAGCTATGAAAACTGTTAGCAGTTGTACCTCGCTGACTGCTTATCTAAAAATTAGATTTATTTATTTAGTTTATGTGTGTGAAGCATACCTAAGGACATGATCAGGGTGGATTATAAGAAACTCACTAATAATCAATACAAATTTTTATGTTAATAAAAGTAGAAATTGTATGTTAAAACTTCTCTTAATAGAAAAATTCTTAGTTTCTCTCCATCCCTCCCTCCTTTCCTCCCTCCTTCTCTCAGAAATTGTGTCTAGTTCATGTGCCTGTATCATCTTGGATGTGTGACCTTCCCTAAGAACATGGCTGACTTAACAGGGGCTATACTCTTATCAAAAAGTGAATCTCTTTATGCAGCAGCAACCAACTGCCAGCAGTTCCTTGACTATGAAGGGGGCAATGTGGATACTTCTTTGCTCCATATTTGGATTTGGTCTTTCTTGATTAGTGCAGGTCTTGAGCGTGCTGCACATTAGTGATGAGTTTATATATTCCCTCTAGGCTCTGATTGGAAGTATTTTTTCTTGTAGTCATCTACAACCTCTAGCTCATATACTCTTTCTGCTTCTTGCCTAATTATCCCTGTTCCTAGGGAGGAGAGAGTGTCATGCACATGTCCTATTTAACACTGAGCAGTCTTATAGCCTGTACCTCCTAGCTTTCAACATGCCTCCTTTTAGAGCATACAATCTTTTTTTTTTAAGGTGAATCTTTATTTTATTTACTTTTTTGAGCATACATTCTTTTTGTAATTTTATTTTATTTAAGCTTATTCACTTTACATTCCAAGGGTGTGCCCTCCCTCTTCTGCTCCCTGTCTCCCCTTTTTCTCCTTCCTCTCTCCCTTTCCACCCAGTAAAATGAAGCTCCCTTCCTCCCATATCACCCCTCCTCAGCACATCAAATCACATTAGGACTGAGCTTATCCTCAACCAATGATGCCAGGCAAGGCAGGCCTGCCAAGGGGCATTGATCAAAAAGCAGGCAATATAGTCCACATGCACACCAAGCAGCTTATCAATCATATATGTACAGGGACCTAGGTCCAGATCATGCATGACCCTTAGCTGCTGTCCCAGCTACTGTAAGCCCCTGTGTGTCTGGGTTAGTTGTCTCTGTCATTCTTTTTGTAGGATTCCTGTCTCCTTGAGGTCCATCCATCTTTCCCCCAACACTGCCAGAAAACTGCTGGAGCTCTGCTTCATTGCAAGTCCCAGCATCTATCTCCATCCACTGGTGGGTGAAGCCTCCTAGACTATAGTCATGTTAATCTCCTGTCTGCAAGTTTAGCAAAGCATCATTAATAGTGTCAGGGGCTGGCTCCCTACCGTGGGGTGAGTCTGAGGTCGGGCCAATCATTGGTTGGACATTCCCTCAATCTTTGTTACCTCTTCATCCCTGCACTGTTTTGCAACAATGGTTTTGTGGGTGGGTTGTTGTTCCTTTCTATCTACTAGTGTTCTATTTTCTAGTCTGGAAGTCAGACAACAAAGAAGACAAAACCATACAATGGAAAAAGATAGCATCTTCAACAAATGTTGCTGGTCTAACTGAATTTCTACATGTAGAAAAATGCAAATAGATCCATATTTATCACCCTGCACAAAACTAAAGTCTAAGTGGATCAAAGACCTCAACAGAAAAACAGACACACTAAATTGGTTAGAAGAAAAAGTGGGGAAGAACCTAGAATTCATTGGCACAGGAGACAACTTGCTGAACAGAATACCAGCAGCACAGGCTCTAAGAGCAACAATCAATAAATGGACACCCTTATTCTTAAAAGAAACATTACTCACATACTGAACTCCACACAGTAACAGTGGAAGATTTCAACACCCCAGTCTCTCCAATGGACAGATCAAGATAAAAACTAATTAGGGAAATAAGAAAGAAAGAAAGAAAGAAAGGAAGAAAGAAAGAAAGAAAGAAAGAAGAAAGAAAGAAAGAAAACTAACAGATATTTTGAATCAAATACCTAATAGATATCTACAGAACGTTTTACCCAAACACAAGAGATTATAACTTCTTAGCACCTCACAGAAACTTTTCCAAAATTACCATATACTCAGTCACAAAGCAAGCTTCAGCAGGTATAAGAAGACTTGAAATTAGTCTTTGCATGTTATTAGATCACCATGGATTAAAGCTGGAAATCAACAACAACAAAAATAACAGAAAGCCTACAAACTCTTAGAAATTGATCAACTCCCTTCACAAAGACTACTGGGTCAGGGAAGAAATAAAGAAAGAAATTAAAGACTTTCTAGAAGTAAATGAAAGTGAAGGCACAACATATCCAAACTTATGGGACACGATGAAGGAAGCACTACTACTAAGAGGAAATTTGTAGCACTGAGTGCCTTCCTAAGGAGACTGGAGAGATGTCATACTAGTAACTTAGCAGCATACCTGAAAGCTGCAGAACAGAAGAAAGAAGACACACCAAAGAGGAGTAGACAACAGAAAATGATAAAACTCATTGCTGAAATCAAATAAATTGGAAACAAAGAGGATAATACAAATAATCAATGAAACCAAGAGCTGGTTCTTCAAGAAAATCAAGATAGACAAACCCTTAGGCAAACTAACTAAAAGGCAGAGGGAGGGTATCCAAATTAACAAAATAAGAAATGAAAGGCGATACATAACAGCAAACACTGAAAAATTCCAAAAAAATCATCAGGTCTTATTTCAACAGCCTATATTCCACAAAATTGGAAAATCTAAACAAAAATGGATGAAAAATTTTCTGGATAGATTTCACCTACTATAGCTAAACCAAGATCAGGTAAACAGTTTACATAATCTCTTTGAATACCAAGAATTTAAGGAAGTTTTTCTGTTTGTTTGTTGTTTTTAGAAGAAGGAAGGAAGATAAGTAGGCTGATATTTATATCAGTAGTGCATCAGGTCTGGAATATGCACAAGATAAAATGAGAGTTCAGAGCATTTTATAAAAAAGGGCATTAAAATATGTTATATATCAGAATATACTGGACTTATGGAGAGCAATGTGAATGGTCTTTGCATTGTTTCGTGGCTATTGGTGATTCTGTGCAGTTTTTTAAAAGAGTTATTTAGTCTGTGATGAATTATGCATTTCTAAATTTGCTGACCTTTTCTCTGATGACAATAACTGTCAGTAATTTGCTACATGGCAGTACTTTAAGAAAATAAACACAATCTGTCCCTTCAGGGTAAGGGTGACATTTTAACAATAAATGAAAAAGTGAGTGTTTTCTGAAATGTGTTTCTGCTGGATAATTTTCTCTCCAAGAATGGAGAATACAGCCATTCCCAAATTGACATGACACACATGGAGAGGAACTGCTAATAGTAAAGAGCATGCTGTGAAAATATATTGATAAATGCAGTACAAGACAATAACAACCTGGATGTGCTCCAAGAGTTCAGTCTTTGACATCTTGGTTCCAAGAAGTCCTAAAACACAGACCATCCACCTCAATCCATATGGTCTCCATTAAAACACTTTCAGTCAGTATAAAATTGGAAGTCCTCTCGTAAAAGCTTGTCACATAACTGAAGGAAAAAGAAATGTCTCCTTCATGTGACCTTCAGAAGATTAGACACTATGCATTTTGGAAGCAGGACCAAAGACCTTGAGCAGAAACTGACCTGAATGTCTCCTTCCTAATGACTGAATTTCATGGTACTAAAAGATACCAAGCAAACTTCCAAAGGAAGGAGGCAACCAGCAATCCTACCCCACTATTAATCACATAAGTGATCAAGATGTCAAGATAACCCTATAGAGCAGTAATGGCAAGCATGGTAAACAACAGCTTTCTTGTTAGACACAAGGGAGCTCAACAAGAGTGAAAACATGCCTGGAACTAGAAACCCAGCCAATTACTCAGTGATGGTGAAGGTGCAGATACTGGAAGAAATTCTGCAACCACTACTTTACAAAACCAGCACAATCCCTACATGCATTATATTTTCTTTATACCTATAAATATGTAGTCATCACTACTCATCTACAAAACTTTTCTTCACCACATACAGAAACCACTGTATAAAAATCATAACCAGTCAAAGTTCAGAATGGTAGAGCCCATGTCCAAAGGATACCTTTACAAAATAACTCCAGCTCCTCATCTGAGGCTCAAGGAATGTTGTAGAAGGAGTAGAATGAATAACAATGATTGTCTAATACTCAATGGTCAGTTATGAACATAGATGATAGTAACATTTTATGGGCTGAGAAGGCCCTATTTGGGAATATATATGTTTATACACACACACAAACACACACACACACACACACACACACACACACATATTATATACATGCAGGTATTAACAATTAATGAAAAAGGACAAGAGTTTGAAAGGACAAGAGAAAGAAGTTATGTAGGAGGGTTTGGAAAGAGAAAAGGGAAGAGAGAAATGTTGTAATTATATTATAATCAACAAAGCATAATAGTAATAAAGGAAATAAAAAAGGAAAAACCTTCCCAAAAGAAAAGAAAAAAAAATAAAAAAAAAAATTAACATCTATTATTCCATTTATATATTTAAACTAAGGAAACATCCATTTCTTTTATTTCAAAGCTGTAGTATTGTTGTGGTACATAGACATGAAAATCTCCAAAGTGTTTACCATTTGTACATATTTCTTCAAAATAGCCACTTTATGCAATCTATGAAACAAACAAACACAAAAGATGTAGCTTGGTTAATGAATATGCTGTGTCATAAGAGCCAAATTAAGTGTTCCTTGAACCAAGATTTAAGAAGTAGTCCATGTCTATTTTAGAGTGCCTGAAAGCGTAGACAGGAATAATGGTGGTGAAGATGAACTCAGGGTAAAGGGTTTCTTCAAACAAGAGCTCTCACTGTTAGACTTGATCCTGAGGACTCATGCACCATGCCATGTTTTCTTCCCTAAACTGTGAATCTCAGTCAGAGGCCATTCCTCCCCTTCAATAGCTACTCTTAAGGCCCATAGAAGACTCAGCATTTTAAGAACCTGGCAATCAGTGTGTGACTCACAAGGTTGGGTTGTGTTTAGAGCTGTCCTCAGCAGGGCTGCTTGACTTATGGAATGGAATGCTAGAGGACTGAGTAGCAAAATGGCCCTCAAATTGATAGTTTTGTGCATATACTGATCTGTCTGTTTTGGTGGGGGAAAATGTGTTGTTACAATGTCTCTGGGAGTCTGTGAAATCAATGTGCAGCCTGTTTCTGTAGCTGTACTTGCAGGACCTCACACTTGAGGTAGAAAGTCAGCTTTCTTAGCCTTGCCTACAGAGAGGAAGGAAACCACTCTTGAAATCCCTGAGAGACCAAAGATTAAAAATCAGCTATAATTGATTAAGGCCTGAACTAGGTGGGTGGAGAAGTCCGTTAATGCCCTGAGGGGAAGGACCACCTTACTGCATTCTTTTCCCACCCACTAGAGACACAGTTGCTAGAAAACTGGCCCATCCCCCTAGGGAGGGATACCAGGTCATTATGGTCTTGGGACCTTCCTATAGCCAATCAATTAAAAATGTAGCATTTTGACCAATCGATGCTTGCCAGGCAGGATTTGACCCTGCCTTGGGCATGCTGGGAGGGACCAGAATCTTTAAATCACCCAACTAACCTGGGCATGGTGCGCTCAGCTCCCACAGCTTCGGCGGTGGGGATGTGTGGGCCCAAGCTGCAGCTTGTAATTTACAATAAAAACAACCTCATGTATTTACAGCAGAGTCTAGTTATTCCTGGTCTTTTGGGGTTCCTGAGCTGGGCAGAACAGCCCCAGACACTTGAATAAAGACATGAACACCTGAAGGGAAGGAAGGTTTTAGACCAGAGGAATGAATACAGTTCATAAACTAAAGCACATATTTTAAAGTAGAGCTAATATACAATGGCCCACAGGGCTCTTTCAGGAAAGAAAGTAACGAACATGCATCATTACAGTTCGTTTAAAGTCTCAAACTTAAGTTGTAGAGTCAATGTGCACCAATATAAATAATATGCTCTATGTAAAATAAGAATGTAGAATACTAGCTGGAAAAGACAGAATGTGAGAGTAATAAGAGAAAGAAGTGGTCCTGTTGGGAATAGCTGCTCTATTTCCCTCCTTAGCAGGCATTGCAATAGTAAAGTTAAAAACTGTCTCTCTTACCAGCATCTAAGCCTACTAATTAGCAACATAATTCGGCCCTGATGTTCATTGCCCCATAATGACTTTCCTACATTAACTCTGAATACAGGCAAGCAAGCATGAGGTATGGAAACATCCCAGGCATTTTCAATGGTTTTAGGACATTGCCTGAAAGTGTACTGCTATTGGTGAATTTTAAAACAGGAAATAAAATAGAAGGAAAGACCTCCAGTCTACAGGGATTGAATTATACACGAAGGTAAAAGAGGTAATAAGAGAGTGAGTGATTTTGTTTACAGACATGAATGGTTGACTAGCATGTGATTACAAGACCTCTTTTCCATTTGTCCTTTGTAAAAGTAATTGTGGTGTGTCACACAAGGATTGCTCTAATAAATAGATACCCTCACAGTGCAAAAGAATGATAGTGTGGAATGGCAGCACACTGCAATGACATGAGTGCTAGACATGGTCACCATTAGCTACAACATTTCTTATGACACACTAGACTCAGAACAACTGCTCGTGCTGAAGAAGCAGCACTAAAGGTAAATGGAGTGGCAGCTTGTGGTATCACAGGTCCCACTGTGCTAATTAATTAGTCGGCAGTAGCAATGTCTTGGCAGAGCCCCGTGGAGCTAGAAAGATAGAAAACATGTCTTGAAGGAAGCCGCAATAGCCCACAAGCAGTAGACAACGGATGAACAAAATATAATTTCAGCCTCTCTTAAGAGTAACCAGAGAGGACCCACTCCACTTCATACTTACAAATATTTTGCCAAGTGTTTAGGTTTGTTTTGAAGCAAATTACATAATTTATCTTGAAATTACCTACCACTCTGCCTAGTGGTAGGTAAATTAATGAAATCCTAGTGATCTCTAATGCAAACATAGAGACACATTGAAATCACCAGGAAAAAAAAAAATTAAAACTTCAGATGGCTGGTTCTAAGCATAAGGATTCTGGCTTAATTGCTGTGGGAGAAAGTTTGCCCATGGGAACTTTTAAAAGCTCCCAGGGTAGTTCCACTGTGCAGCCATGTCTGAGAGCAACTACTCTGTTTTGTTCTGCCCTCTAACCAAAGAAATGGCATCTAACTCTGATTATGTGCTAAAGTCCCTTGGGAAACTTCACAAAGAAATCAAATTTGATCAAAGTCAGGCCTTAGTAATAGAAATGCTCAACATTATAATTAACTTATTTAAAAGACACACTGCAAGTTGGTGATCTGTATCAAGAATTACTCTCAGGAATAAGAATTGAGGAAGAAGATAACTCCTTGTCGTAAAGATGTGTAAAAATGTTTAAAATTGTCTGTGATTTAAGTTACTATCTGGCACATGGCTTGAACATTACTGTAGACTAAACTCTACCTTTGACTTGCACTATTCTCTTATGATAATTTGCATAATAGTGAAAACTGTTAGAGCAACTGCATTCTATAATCTGTTTCCTCTTTGCCAATTAAAAAAAAAAAAACAGAGAGCAGAGTGATAGTAGCCAGTAAGCACAGAATAAGATAAGAGATCTGTGCTTCAGGAACGTGTAAGTTGTCCATACTCAAGGAAAACACCTCTAGTACATGCTCAGAGAGTAACCCCAATAAAATACAGTTGGTCACAGGCAGAAAAGTCCACAAAAGCAAATGGGGTAAACATTTGGGAAAAAAAAAATATTATCTTGAGGAATGCGAAAGGCTTCAAAGAGAGGGCAATGCTGGAAAATATGTTTACAAAATACTGTATGTGCCTATGCAAAATAGTCCAAACATAAACATTTTAAAAAAAGAGGTCTAACCCTACCACCATCTCATTCTCCAATGTGGAAAATTTATTTGGCTTTAAATTTGGAATTTAGAAAATAACATTTTCAAAAATTGCCATACACTATTATGCTAGATATCAAACAAATCAAATAAGATAACAAAAATATTAAATGTTTAAACTATTTTGTGTTTTCAAATACGTGTTTATGAATAATGTGGACATAGTAATAAATTTCATAGATATCTTTTGTACACTGCAATAATGTCTCAAGCAGGTAAAAATATTAATATTGTTTAATTTTGATACCTGTTCTTTCATAACATGGGACATCTATCATGATTTATATACATTCCAATCTGATTATATACTTTTAAATGGATTCTTGTTGATATAATCTAACTTTATTCACGAGATTCAAAATATATTAAACTTAATATATATATTTCAACAATCTGTAATTACATTTAAAGAAATGTTTTTACTTGTGAAGTATGGATATCTAAGTTATTAAGATACCATTTAAATGTTTTAGGGAGCACAGCATTGTTTGTAATATAATACACAGAGCTGTGGATACAAGTCCACCTCACATTATTTTTCTAATCCATAAGGAAATAGTTGCTACTCTTCTGTGATCTAGCTCACTGATTTCGTGTCTTTTAAACATTTTTTTTTTTCCCTAGAATTTTGCAAGGTGGCTGAACAATATCCACACGTTCACTGGGAAAAGGTGTTTGGGCTTCTGTGGAGCTCCTGCCTGGAGGAGAGGCAAGCATGTGTCTGTAAATCCCTGTGAGGCTGGACTCCAGAACTTTGAATGGGAATGTGAAAAAACAATGTTAAAAAGACAAGCAAGAATGGACAAGCACTCCATCTCCAGCATCTAACTCCTGTGCTCACCTGCCAGTGAATACCTCCTGGGAACTGAAGAAGGCACCTCCAGCTTCTGGCCTCCTGATGCCTAGGAGTCACAGGAACAGCCCCAGACATCACTCCAAAGCTCACTCTGTCTCCCTAGGGAGACCAAACAAACCGTTGGGCTCTGTGGTTCTTCAAGATGGCTGCACCCAGCAAACACGTGCCTGAGCGCAGTGTCTGGGCAGCTGCAGCTCATTAATGACAGAGCAAGAAAGCTAGTGGAGGAGCAGCTGTTTCCATGACTTCCCCTGATGAGAGGAGAGCTCCTGGGATCCTGGGGAATCCATTAAGTTTACAGGATCGTACACTTGAAGAGAGCCATGGCAATTCCCGGAGAATTATCTGTCAGTTGGAGACTATATTCACTAATCTGAGGAGGGTTCCTGCAGGAACATCCAGCTTCATGCCCTGGGCTCTTCCCTCACTGCCTCCACCTCACCAGAACAGCAGCAGGCACCAGAAACTACTAGCCAAGGCCAAAGACAACAAGATGGTTAAAGGCCAGTGTAAAAACACCATCAAAAAAAGCAAAAGCATCTCCAGAACTGCAATACCTTGTTTCTTGTTTGGTGTGGTTGACCCCTATCACACATCTTTAATCTAA
>REGO01000905.1:66655-96755 GCA_010120015.1 Rhombomys opimus
TATTTTTCTTGATTTTTGTTCTTTCTTTTTTTTCAACAAGCTTCACAGCACAATCTTAAATAGTATTGGCTCTATTAACCCTTTAGCTAATCTGTTTTTCTCCCAGAACACATATCAGTGATATTTGCACTTCGTAGCTTTCCCTCTTCCAGCTGAATCTGCCTCTTCTTTCCTGATGAACCTGGACCTCTCCTGCAGCTGAATTCCCTAATCCTCTTTTCACTTGTTCTTCCTTGGCTGGCAGGAAGTTTGTTTTCTCCCCTGCTCAGTCTTTGGCTGTAAGCTGCTTTATTGGCATATCAGGGGACAATTGGGGAGCAGTGTTGACACAACATTAAGACTGGAGATTCTCAGAATAAGGATTACAACCAGATATGTGGGGAACAAAAAAAATCAACATTTGAATTATACAATAAATTTATGCTACTTATGTGTGTTTTTCTTGCATATATATACATATGTAAATCACATGTATGTTGATAGCCAGAGAGGTCAGTAGGGAGTGACAGATTCCCTAAAAGTGGAGTTATAGATAGTCATGAGTCACTATGTGGATTTTGGGAATTGAATCCAGGTCTTCTGCAAAAGCAACAAGTATACTTAGCCACTGAATCCTTTTCTCTCCCTCTTTAAAAATATACATATAAACAACTGAGTCCAGTTAGTGCTGCCTGCATACATACATATGTAAATGGAGTGGTTCTTGACTGCAACCTGGGAAACCTACAAGGGACCCCACATCTGAGAAAAAAATGACTTTCCCTGTGCAGCAATAGGCTTCCTGTAGCTTCTTTCTTTTTTAGCAGTTTATATATTTATTATAGTTATTGTTATTATTATTATAAAACAATTTATTCACTTCCTGATTTCCATCCAGTCCCACCCTCCCTCCTTCTTCCTTTCCTATCCCTCTCCCCTAGTCTGCTGATAGGGAAGTCTTCCTCTACTACTGTTTGACCCTAGTCAATCAGGTCCCATCAGGATAGCCAGGATCCTCTTCTGTGGGCTGGCTACATTGCCCCATGAGGGAAAAGCAATCAAGGAGCAGGCAACAGAGTTCATATCAGAGACTTTCTTTTCCCCCCTTACTAGGGAACTCACATGGAGACTGAGCTGTCTATAGGCTACATCTGGGCAGGAGGTCTAGGTCTTTGCCTTTCATGGTCATTGATAGATGCATCAGTCTCTGCAGTACCACCTGTCCCCAGTTTTTATGGTTGTGTTGGTCTCTTTTTGAGACCCCTGTCCCCTTCAGGTCCTTCTATCTCTCCCTTCTTCCATACGACTCTCTGTGTTCTGTCCATGGTTTGGCTGTGAGTCTGCTTAGATCTCATCCTGGATGGAGTCTTTTAGAGGACATCTGTGGTAGGCTTCCATTCTGTTCTCTCTATTCTACTGCTTCTGGTGACTATCCTGTTTTCCCTTCTGAATGAGAAGTATCTTTTCTAGGTCCTCCTTGTCTTTTATCTTCTTTACGTATGTAGATTTTAGTGGTATGTAGATTTTAGTGCGTTTATCCTATATAATATGGCTAATGTCCACTTATAAGTGAGTATATACCATTCATTTCTTCTTGCTTCTGGGATACCTTACTCAGGATGATCTTTTCTAGTTCCATCCATTTGCCTGAAAATTTCATGATTGCCTTGTTTTTTTAATAGCTGAGTAATATTACATTGTGTGAATATACCACAAGTTCTGTATCTATTCTTCAATTAAGAGACATCTAGATTGTTTCTAGATTCTGACTATTATGAATAAAGCTGCTATGAACATAGTTGAGCAAATATCCTTGCTGTATGGTTGAAGAGCTTTTGGATATATGCCTAGGAGTGGTATAGCCGGGTCTTGAGGTATCCCTAGTCCCAGTTTTCTGAGAAAGTGCCAGATTGATTTCCAAAGTGGTTGTACATGTTAACATTCCCACCAGCAATGGAGGAGGATTCTCCTTATTCAACGTCCTCTCCAGCATGTGTTGTTGGTTTAGTTTTTGGTCTGAGACATTCTGATGGGCATGAGGTAGAATCTCAGAGTTGTTTTGATTTGCATTTCCCTTATGACTATGGACACTGAGCATTTCATTATATTTACTTATTTTTACAATTTATTCATTGTATATCCTGATTGTAGCCCACACCTCAACTCCTCCCAACCTCACCTTCTCCCCCCCATCCACTTTTTCTAATTCACTGAAAGGGAGAGTTCTCCTCACCTTCCTACTGCCCAAGTTTATTAAGTTGACTCAGGAGTGCCTGGATCCTCTTCCTTTGAGGCCTGGCAAGACAGCACTGCTCGGGACAAGTTATTGAAGAGCAGGCAACAGACTTCATGACAGAAGCAGCCCCTGCTCCCCTTACTTGGGAACCCATATGGAGAATGAGCTGCCTATTGGATACATCTAGGTCTTCTCTATGCATGATCCTTGGTTGATGCATCAGTCTAGGCTGGTCCCCTGGACTCATATTTTTTTAGCTTTCTTGGTCTCCTTGTTGGGCTCCTGTCCCCTTGAGGTCCTTCTATCCCCCACCCCTGCTTCCATAAGATTCCCAGCACTCTGCCAAAAGTTTGGCTGTGAGTCTCAGCATCTGCTTTGATTCTCTGTTGGGTGGAACCTTTCAGAGGACATTCTATAGTAGACTCTCATCCTGTTCCCTCTCTTCCCCTGCTTCTGGTGTCTATCCTTGTTGCCATTCTGAATAAGATTTAAGCATCCTCCCTAGGGTCATGGGTCATCCTTAGTGTTTAGCTTCTTTATGTCTATCGATGGCTATCCTCTATTATATGTCTAAGATCCACTTATAACTGAGTATATAGCATACATGGCTTTCTGTTTTTTCTGGGATATCTCACTCAGGGTGATTTTTTCTAGATCCATCCTTTTGCTTGCAATTTTCATGATTTTCTTGTTTTTAATTACTGAGTAGTATTCCATTGTGTAACTGTACCGCAATTTATGTATCCATTCCTAGTTGAGGGACATTGTTTCCAGATTCTGGCTATTATCAATAAAGCTGCTTTGAACATAGTTGAGCAAATGTCCTTGTTGAATTGTGTGGAGCATCTTTTGGGTATATGACCAGCAGTGGCACAGCTGTATCTTGAGGTAGCGCTATTCCCAGAATGATTTCCAAAGTGGTTTTCGCAAGTTTGCACTCTGGCCAGCAAAGGAAGAAGGTTCCCCTTTCTCCACATCCTCCACAGCATGTGTTGTTACTTGAGTATTTGATCTTAGCCATTCTGTTGTTTATAAGATAGAATCTCAGAGTCGTTTTGATTTGCATTTCTCTGATGGTTAAGAATTTTGAGTATTTCTTTAAGTATTTCTCTGCCATTCTCTACCATTTGATATTTATCTCTTGAGAATTCTTTGTTTACCTTGTACCCCATTTTTAATTGGATTATTTGAATTGTTGGTATGCAATTACTTGAGTTATTTAGATAGTGTGGATATTAGTCCTTTGTCAGATATAAGGTTGGTAAAAATCTTTTCCCAATCTCTAGGCTATTGGTTTGTTCTGTTAACCCTGTCCTTTGCTTTACAGAAGCTTTTCTGTTTCATGAGGTCCCATTTATTTATTGTTGATCATAGAAGCTGAGCTGTTGATGTTCAGTTTAGGAAGTTGGTTCCTGTGCAAATGAGTTCAAGATTCTTCCCCACATTTTTTCCTAACACATTTAGTGTATCTGGTCTTATGTTGAGGTCTTTGATCCTCTTGGACTTTACTTTGTTCAGGGTTATACATATGGGTCTCTTTGCATTTTTCTACAGGTAAACATCCATGTAGATCAGCACCATTTGTTGGAGACAAATATATGGTTTTGGCATATTTTTCAAAAATGAGATGTCTGTAGGTGTGTGTGTTAATTTCTGGGTCTTTGATTTGATTTCATTGATTCTTCAGTCTATTTCCAGTACCATGACATTTTTATTATTGTTACTCTTATAGTACAGCTTGAGATCAGGGATGGAGATACCTCCACAAATTCTTGTATTGTTCAGGACTATTTCAGTTATTATTAGTTTTTTTTTGTTTTTCTATGTGAAGTTGAGAATTGTTCTTTTAAGGTCTATAAAAATTTTGCTGATATTTTGATGTGAATTTCATTGGATCTGTAGGTTCTTTTTGTAGGATGGCCATTTTTACTATGTTAATCCTACAGATCCATGAGCATAGGAGATCGTTTCATTTTCTGTTCTCCTCTTCAATTTCTTTCTTCAAAAATTTGAAATCCTTTTCTACAAGTCTTTCACTTGGTTGGTTAGAGTTACACCAAGGTACTTTATGTTATTTGTGGCTATTGTGAAGGGTGTTGTTTCCTTAATTTCTTTCTCAGCCCATTTGTCCTTTGTATACAGGAGAGCTACTGTTCTGTTTTGTTTTAGTTAATTTTGTATCTAGCCACTTTGATGAAGGTGTTTATCAATTGTAGGAGTTTTCTAGTAGAATTTTTGGGGTCACTCATGTATACTATGATAACATCTGCAAATAGTGATAGTTTGACGTTTTTCCTTTCAATTTCTACCCCTTTGATCTTCTTCAGTTGTCTTATTGCTCTAGCTAGGACTTCAAGTACAATTTGGTTTTTGGACTTTAACTTTGTACTTGTAATTCATATGCAATATAAGCAAGGAGGCTAAAAAAGTCACTTTAGCACTTAGGATTGCTTTTTGCTATTTCAGAAGATTCAAATCAGCAGCTCTCATATCTGGCCATTCACAACCATTTATAACTCCAGCTCCAAGAGACTCCAGTGCTTCTGGTATCTGTTGAAACCAGCACTTCTGTGCAAGCACACACACACACATACACACACTGACACACTCAATTTTTAAAATAAAATCTTAAATAAAACCAGAATAAAAATCTTTTCAATTTGTCCAATTTGTATTTACTTTTGAGATAAAAATTGCTTCTTTTATTAATTATAATTTTTTTCAGTATATGGTGAAGTATTTGTTTCTTTTAAAGTATAGTGTTGTGAGCAGAATGGTTTTCTCTTTATGACCTGCAACCAAGGAAGAAATGAATTCTGAGGCTTTCATGAAGAGTAAGCACAATTAATTTTTATAGGGGCTTCAGTTACTACAGTGAGTCTGGCTTCGCCTCATGAGTGGAGATTTGGATGGACAAGACAAGCACAGCACAATAGACAGAGATATAAGACACCTGTACAGCTGAAATCTACCATGTGACAAACTAATTGGTCAAACAGTAGACCTGCATGGCCTTTTATCCAAATTTTATTTAAAACAACAGAAATATATTTTCTTACACCTTTATTTATAACTTCAATGTAACTGAAATATTTGCACTAAAGTTGGTTAATAATTTCATAGAATTCTTGCCCGATATCAGAGAGTGTACATTACCTTCTCACAACCTATGTTGGATTTTACATAATAATCTGTCCTTAGTTTTTCTCTATCTTCTAATGGTGCTTTTCTCCACAGAGAACTCACACACACACACACACACACACACACACACACACACACACACAATTTTGAATAATTTTCCTATAAAACAGCTCTCCTAAGAATGTGATCTCTTAAGTTAGAACTGCTGAAAGTTAGACAGTTAACATCTGATGTAGCTGACTCTATTTATTTTATTACATGTTGTTGAATTTAAAAGAAACTAAGAAAATATGCTAGATGCTTACACAGTTCTTAGGTTAGAGAGCTGTTCAAACTATGTTTTAGCATCAAAGAACAAAGAAAAACGAAACCCCCCTCCCAACAACAATAAGAAAACCAAGGGAGTTACCATACCATTAAAAAGAGCAATTAAAATGTATGTGTCTGTAGGTGAAAATGAATTAAATGATGCATGTAATATACTGAAAAATAGAAATATGTGGTATTAATTTATCTTCTAATTAGGCATCCTCTTCTGTTTTAAATTCTAGGATCTCAAGAGTCACTTCTTCCCCCAGGCTGTCACAGGTTCCCAAAATTCATTCAAATGATAATTGTAACTTTTATCTTCTGAAATATCTTAGGTCTCCGAGACATTTGTTACATTTAAATATATCTGAACTAATTAGTAATCCTTGTCACGGTATGACAGATAAAAAGTGTAAAGTTCTAGAAAGCTCCTTCCAATCTGTTTAAATAAAATAAGTTTCATTTTTTTCATTGAGTCTGGGTAAAAATTGGGAGGATTATAAGAACCATATGCTGGACATAAAGACACAAACACTGGGATGTGTGTGTTTGTCTATGACTCTTAAGAATATTTTAGTTGTCCAGCATGCTTTTGAGTTCTAGAAGAAGTTATGACCCTGTGGCAGTTTCTTGTTCTGAATGTGAGACTACAGTTTTAACCAGGAACACATAATCGTACACATTCCAAGAGGCACAATTGATTGTTTTCTTATCCTGTCAGGTTAGATTTTCCTGGTCAACTCGAGAGAGCCTAAATGTGTCTTGAAGCTATAAAACAATTGGAACTCCTAACCTGTGATTGAACTCCACAGGGTAGAGAGGAAAACACACAGTTGATAATGTGCTAGTGGCAGAAGGAGAGCACAGAGTAAGTGAAGAAAGGTCATTGAACATTCACCATGCAGGGAAAAGAAATCACTACACTTAAAACCCAGGTAGCATTTTATGCCTCATACTTATGTTAACATAAAAACAAAAACAAAAACAAAACCACATTTTTTAAATTACTTTTTCCGAGTTCTTTCATGGACCCTTCCATAAAATGAAAGTCATTTATGCTTGAATAAGTTACTGGTAAAGAAGTATATCTAAGCTCAACAATCAATAAATAGGACCTCATGAAACTGAAAATCTTCTGTAAAGCAAAGGACACTGTCATCAGAACAAAATGACAGCCTACAGATTGAGAAAGGATCTTCACCAACCCTATATCTGACAGAGGGCTAATATTCAGAATGTATAAACAACTCAAGAAGTTAAAAAACAACAAATCAACTACTCCAATTAAAAATTCTCAATAGAGAATTATCAAATGGCACAGAAACACTTAAAGAAATGCTCAAAACACTTAGTCATCAAGGAGAGGCAAATCAAAATGACCCTGGGATTTCACCTTACACCCATCAGAATGGCCAAGATCAAAAACTTAAGTGACAACACATGCTGGAGAGGTTGTAGAGAAAGGGGAACCCTCCTCCACTGCTGGTGGGAATGTAAACTTGTACAACCACTCTGGAAATCAATCTGCCCCTTTCTCAGACAACTAGGAATAGCTCTTCCTTTGATAAAACAGGGCCAGACGAAAGGGGAGGAGGTCCTCCCCAATCCCCCAATCTGTGGACTTGGAAAGGGGCAGGGAGAAGCTGAGGGAGGGAGGGTGGGATTGGGAGGAAATAAGGGAGCGGGATACAGCTGGAATACAGAGTTAATAAAATGTAACTAATAATAACAAACAATAATAAAAAAAAAGATCCAGCTATACCACTCCTAGGCATATAAAAAGAGGCTCAAGTACACAATAAGGACTTTTGCTCAACCATGTTCATAGCAGCTTTATTTGTAATAGCCAGAATCTGGAAACAACACAGATGTCTTCAATTGATGAATGGATACAGAAATTGTGGTACTTCTACACAATGGAATACTACTCAGCAATTAAAAACAAGGAAATCATGAAATTTGCAGGCAAATGGTGGGATCTAGAAAAATATCATTCTGAGTGAGGTATCCCAGAAGCAGAAAGACAAACAAACTTATAGGTGGATATTAGACTTGTAATATAGTATATTCATACTAAAATTTGTACACCTAAAGAAGGAGGAGGACCCTGGGTAAGGTGCTTAATCCTCATTCAGAAAGGCCAACAGGATGGACAGAGGAAGAGGGCCAAAACAAGGAATAAGACAAGAGCCTACCACAGAGGGCCTCTGAAAGTCTCTACCCAGCAAGGTATTAAAGCAGATGCTGAGACTCATAGCCAAACTTTGGGTAGAGTGAAGGGAATCTTATAAAAGAAGGAGGAGATAGAAAGCCCTCAAGGAGACAGTAACTCCAAAAGTCAAGCAACAGAATCAAAAAATCTGGGCCCAGGGGTCTTTTCTGAGACTGATACTCAACCAAGGACCATTCATGGAGATAACCTAGAACCCTTGCAGAGATGTAGCCCATGGCAACTCAATGTCCATGTGGGCTCTCTAGTAAATGGAACAGGGACTGTCTTTGACAATAAATTAGTGGCTGGCTTTTTGATTACCTCTCCCTGAACAGAGGGGTGGTGTGTGTGTTGTGGACCTAACCAGGCCACAGAAGAAGACTGTGCAGCCAGTCCTGATGAGACCGGATAGGCTAGGGTCTTAGGGAAGGAGAGGAGGACCTCCCTTATCAAAGGACTGAGGGAGGGGCATGAGAGGTGAAGAGGGAGGGGTTTCCAGCTGGGATACAAAGTGAATGAGTTGTAATAAATAAAAAAAAAATATTTAAAAAAGAAGTATCTCTTCACAATTTTCTTTCAGAAAACTTATACTTAAGTCCTCTTCATACTCTTTGCAATATAAAACAAAAAATAATGTTCCTTGAGACCTTAACATGAGCTAGTAAAATTCAATTCTCATAATATCTTAGGCTGGCAAGTGTGTTAGCTCTCAGTTGTTACTGATACAAATTGTGTGAGTCCTGTGGTTTTCAAATTTATTGTCTTATGGTTCTTAAGTTCATAAGTACAAAATTTGTGTTATAAGTTATTAACAGGTTGGGAGGATTAAATTTCTTTTTGAAGCTCACAGAGTCAATAGGTTTCTTGCCTTTTTCAGTTTTTAGAGGTTACCCACATTCCTTATACCAGTTTTAATCCATCTTCAAAGTCAGAAAGGGGGTTTAGATCTCTCTACATTAGTTTTATAGTGTCATATATTCTATTCTAACTCTGTAATTCTTGCCTACCATTTTTACATAAAAAATGTTGTGAGTTCATTGTCCCCAACAAATAAATCTAGATAGTTTCCTCTTTTCAGAATTTGTATAGTTGATTTCCTGTATATTAAGACTTAAAACATAATGAATAAAAGAAAACTATAAAGGCAAATGACTTCTCATGAAAGTGCTCTGTGGAAAACAAACTTTGCTTAGGAAATTAGAAGAGATAAATGAATCTGATACAATCAAAGTAATAAGGAGAAAATTCATTTGCTCTACACTGAAATATATTTTTCATTTATTATCGAGGTCTGAAATGGTGCTTAAAAGAGATTTTTCACATCATTGTCTACAAATTCTTTATTGCAAAGGGATTAGAGGAAACATTTTCCAAATTCAAGGGGAATGTACATTTATGGTGGTGAAAATGAATAATGTGTCCACATTAAAAACTTTGACTGCTAGAGTTTAACAGGTAATGAAGTTTTAGAATGAAGTCAGAGGATCTAATTAAAGGAGGACTGGCTGTACCTAATCTACAGGAACTACTTAGGTCTCATTCATCTCTGGCTGTGACTTATGTTGTAGATTCATCTGCAAAATGAGTAGAGGTGGCACTGTAGAGGGGCCTGGCTGTACATTAGAACATGCTGTACCAGTTCCTTCAAGAATTATCAGACATATCATTTTCCCCTGCAAAACTAAGTGTATATTAGATCCCTCTTTCTCCACAAAGGGGTATTAAAGATGAACTATTGAAGTGTGTGCATGTTCCACACTGGATATTCAGAAGTTACCACAGGAAGGAAGAAATGAAAGGGAAAAAGACAACTTCAGGTCGTCCTTACTGCCACTTCACTGAAATTTCTCCTTTTTCTGAGTATTTTTTTTCGTCATCAAACAGGTTTAGCATGTTTATTTTATAAAAGTAAAACTTAAAACTTAGGGTAATGGTGAAAGTATTTTACTCGTAATAGAACCATCTCTTTCAAGTTCCTAATTATTTTTTCTGTTTTCTCATATCATCCAAATTGATGGCTACTTACTATATAATCAAAACATAATTTCATTCTTTGTATTTTATTTCATTTATATATTCTTTGAGAATTTCACACATATAAACAGTAGGATTTTATCACATCTATATCCTCTTCATCTTCTACAACTTTTATTAGACAACCCATAACCAATCCCAAAATTTATAGCCTTTTATAAAAAATGTAAGCAACTGTATCCAACTGACACTGCCTATACACTTCCAGATGCAGGGCTGTTCCATTGCAGCTGGAACAACCTTGGAGAGCTGACATCCATGAAGGAAGCTGATTATCTTTTCCCCAGCACCATTCGTGGAAACAGGTTTCAGCTAGGATTGAGGCCTTAAAAGCCCCTCCTTTATCCTTGCTAGAATGCTGACTAACTTCATAGTTCAGACCCTGGAGTTGTATTCTCTTGGAATATTAGTGACATTATCAAAAGGTGAAAAATTCAAAATCTAAAAGCTAAATAGGTTAATTCAGCAGGAAATCATATGCATAATTATTTTTATATTATATTAGACAATTATATATTATATAATAATATGCTATTGCTATTTTATATATATATATATATATATATATATATATATATATAACACTTCAATACATGTTACACATTAAGTATTTGTCTTTTTGTGGGCGACATCTTTTACTTATTATAAAGGTTCACTTTTCTATAACTTTTCAGCAGGAATGTTTGGATCATGCCCTATCTGTGTTCTAAGTCACTTTCTATTGGTATCAGTGACTGGATCGTCACTGCTTCTCTCCCTTATTTTCCTCCACACCAGTCTAGAAATTAAATCAAGATCAAGGAACTCCCAAAAGCTTAAATAACACTTTAGTATCCACAGAAACATATACAGTGTTTTTTAACTTTCCAAATATTCTAAAAATATTTTATTATCATCAAACCTGCACTTTTCTCAGGAATACTGGAACTCTTGATTTTTGTCTTCTTTTATCACTTAGAATGAAATCCAATCTTGATTTGTAAGCTTTTTCTCATATTACTTCAAGACCTAGCCTCTAACCAATCTTTTTAATATTCTAAAACTTAACACAACTTATTTCATCTGTACCAGTATTTGGAATTTAAAATTTCCTATAAAAACATTACCTCTATTATTATTGTTATAATAATAATTATTGTTGTTGTTATTATTAATACTTATTACAGTTTATTCACTTTGTATCCCAGCTGTCCTCTTTTCATATCTTAGCCTAGCTGATCAGGTCTCATCAGGACTGTCTATATCCTTTTTCTCTGTCGCCTTGCCAGGGGGAGGTGATTAAAGAGCAGGCAGGCAACCAAGTTCATGCCAGTGATTGTCCCTGTTCCCATTACTAGAGAATCCCCATGGATACTGAGCTGCCCAAGGGCTACATCTCAGCAGGGGATCTAGGTTATTTCCATGCATGGTCCTTGGTTGATTCATCAGTCCCTGCTGGTCCCACTGGATCCAGAATTTTGACTGTATATCATTGTGCAATGGAACATTTACACAATGGAATGCTACTCAGAAATAAAAAAACAAATAAATCTTACCAGGGTCCTCCTTCTTGACTAGCTTCCTTAGGTGTACACAATTTAGTATGAATTTCCTATATTATATTTTTAATATCCACTTATAAGTGAGTATATACCATGTGTGTCTTTCTGCCTCTGGGATACCACACTCAGGATGACCATTTTTAGATCCCACCATTTGCTTCCAAATTTCACGATATCATTGTTTTTAATTGCTGACTAGAATTCCATTGTGTAAACGTACCACAGTTTCTGTATCCATTCAATCTTTATTCAGAAAGGCAAACGAGATGGACTTTAGAATAGGGAAAAAACAGAGAACAGGACAGAAGCCTATCATAGAGGGCCTCTGAAAGACTCTACACAGCAGGGTATCAAAACATACGATGAGATTCATAGCCAAACATTTTGCAGAGTGCCAGGAATCCTATGAAGGAAGAGGGATATAGAAAGACCTGGAGAGAACAGGAGCTCCATAAGGAGAGCAACATAACCAAAAAATCTATGCATTTTTTTTTCTGAGACTGATACTCCAAACAAGGACCATGCATGGAGATAACTTAGAACCCCTGCACAGAAGTAGGCCATGGCAGCTCAGTGTCCAAGAGGGTTCCCAATAATAGGAACAGGGAGCATTTCTGACATGAACTCATGGCTGGTTCTTTGATTACCTCCTCCTGAGATGGAAGCAGCTTTACCAGCCTACAGAAGAAGACAATTAAGCCATTCCTGATGAGACATGATAGACTAGGGTCAGATGGAAGGTAAGGAAGACCTCCCCTATCATTGGGCTGGGGGAGGGGCATAGTAGAAAAAGAGGGAGGGAGCATGGGATTGGGAGGAGATGGGGGAGGGGGCTACAGCTGGGATACAATGTGAATAAACTGTAATTAATAAAAATAAAATAAAAATGAGGAAATTATTAACTTATAGGTGAATGGATAAAACTAGAAAACATCTTCATCATGGAGGTAACCCAGAAGCAGAAAGACACATATAGTATATACTCATTATTAGTGGATATTAACCACATAATATAGGATAAACATACTAAAATCTATAGTCCTAAAGAAGCTAAACAACAAGGAAGACGCTAGAGAAGAGGCTGAAACCTCATTCAGAAGGGCAAACAGGATAGACATTAGAAGTAGAAAAAGACAAGGAACAGGGCAGGTGCCTTCCACAGAGGGCCTCTAACAGACTGTACCCAGAAGGATATCAAAGCATGTGCTGAGACTCATAGTCAAACTCTGGGCAGACTGCAGGGAATCTTATAGAGGAAGGAGGAGATAGTAAGACCTGGAGGGGACAGGAGTTTCAAAGTATTCATTCTCTTTAGCCATACACCTGTTTAGCTTGTATGTTTTTAAAATAATCTTACCATTTTATAGTGGGTGCCATTTATGAAATGTGACAAATTAATGCTTCTTAAAAAGTATTTTCTCTTTTATAGAGTTAAGTGGGACACAGAAAAATAGGACAGAAATTTCTCTTAACATGATAACTTAAATAAAAATAATTTATATATTATTTAATGGCTAAATGCACTCATGATAATTTCTAGAAAAAAATCTTAGTCATACTTAAAGACTATGAATGTCATTTAAAGCAATAAGAAATGTTATCTTGCTTTAATTTTTCATAAAAATCATATAAAAATTTATAAAGTAAGTTTCCAATAGAGAGCATAGTCCTAATTCTTTTAAGTTAAAAGATAAATAAGAAACAACACCTAAGCAACGCATTACTACTAAGAGTGTTATATGAGATTTTTAATATATGTGGTACTGCTTAAACAAACATGCATGAAACTAGGTCATCTGTAAAGAACAGAGATATTGATTAAGCGAATATGTCAATATACTAGAACTAGAACTTGAATGCAAATCCTCTAATGCTTGAAACAGTCCCCAACTTCCATCTGACTCTAAGTACAACTTGCCAGCAAAGGGGAGGGAGCACAAAGTAATGTAGAGATGACACAGGAAAACGAGCATTCTGTCTTTGGAAACAGTTGAAGAGAAAAAAATTAATTGGAATTCTGACTGCAGCCAGATGTCCAGTGCTGAGCAGTGTCCTCACACTGCAAATGTCAAAGCTGCTCACTAGGCTCGGAGTCGAGCTGCTGTGTTTTTCCCAGTCTGAAATGTCTGGAGATTTTTCAAGAGAAGCTTCATGTATACTACCTATCCAACTGGGAATTCAAAAGACCAACATAGCATGGGGAAATTCTATCTAGGACAAAGCAAAACTGCATACCACTGAGTTTTGAATAAAAGAGAGCACAGTGACTCCTGCCAACCTCTCAAACACTGGGGCAATAGGAACCCAGTAGGAAGCAAACATTAAAGCAAAATTGGAGACCTGACTTTGTGGTTCCAACCTGTGCCCTTGCTTACTGACTTCTACCACTTTTCCTTTTGTGAGACTAATATATAAGAGTAAAACTTGTTGATTAATTTTATAGTCTGCCTTGAAAGGGATTGTAATTAAAACATTAGTCTATAAAACTTGTTGAATTTGCTCCTTGGAACAATTTGAGAAATACATACATATATATATATATGTATGGATATAATATATATAATGTATAATATATATTATATGGGTAATGTATATATATATACACACACATATATATGCTTAGATATACTGTTGAATTATTTACCATAATAGCTATGAAAACTAATCCATTGATAAAGTACAGTACTAAGAAAACATTTCATTTTTTTAACCTAAATCAAAAATTCAAGTTCAAAAGGTAAAAAATTTGGGCAATTTTTTTAAATTAGTGAATTTGACAGTGTATTTTTAATTTTACTATTAATACTCTCATCTCTGTGGACTAGTTATGATATAGAGGGTAATACCCTTTACTGTACAAGTTAATATGGTCTCACAGTTTAGCATAGTAGAAGATTTAAAACCAAGGTCCTAGAAAAGTTAATAGGAGGAAAGCACTGAAATTTAAATTCTCAGATTTCAACTTCAGAACCTTTCTACTTGGTTGAAAACTTATGATTTTTACCATGACTCATGTGGAAAACAAGTCTTATGTTGACATAGATAATCAGAGGAATGCATGGATGAATACCCCTTAGTTTGCTCATGGGTTTCTCTCCCATAAACGATAATGTTACATGCAGTAACAATAAGGTTATAAGTATTTCAGCTAATGATGTGGGCAGTGAGTGCTATAGCCTAATTAATTGACTCATTTCTTAACAATGTAAATTTGCACATTGATCAAGCCATTTGATGATTCTTTCCCTTTAGGTTACATATGCCTATATGTTACTGGACATATTTAGAATACAAAATACCATTTAATATTGTTTTTAGGATGCATTTCAATTTTGAAATGAAAAACCTCAACATGAACAAATTATTAATTTACACGTTTTTACAATTTTTCCCTACCACATTGTCAGTGAACACACTTACTTAGGAATATTTCTAAATGGTTGCATGTTTTCAAATGGATTTTGCATTAAATTTTAGTTTAGCATGAGAGGATAGTTTTTCTGTTATTGTTTATTAATTTCCTCAGTAAGATATATTTTTACAAAATATTATTAATTATATACAGCTTAGGAAATAAAAATTGTTAGGAAGCTTCTACAGAGGTATTGATATGTGCAAATATTAGTTGATGTTTTAGCAATCGTAATCTTTGTTTAGATAGTTGTTTTGTTTCTCCAGTTAGTACTTAAATTTAAAACTCAGCAACACAAACAACAGTAACAACAACAAAAAAAAATTGCTAGTGCTTACCAGTCAGTATTTTCTAAGAAACTCTTAGAAGCAATAATTTCTTAGTCATAGTGTTCGGGTAAATGTAAATTTTTCAAAAGCAATTTGGGCAAGCTATCAAGATAAAAAAGAAGTGATATTTTAATACTAACTTTAGTAGAAATTTACTTTTACCTAATTATCAGGGAAAAACAACACAGCTGAAATGACAAAACAATAGAAATAATTATATGTCAAGCTTTTAAAACAGAAACTACTGTAAATTATACAAAAAAAATAAAAAAACAGTAACATGTAACTGGGTTATGTTGTTTGACCTCCAGACAAAATCACTGCAGCTCAGTGATTTTCTCATAAGGGATGAGGCTTTTCTCCTAAGCCACCTAATAAGATGTCTAAATCTCTTTAGATAAACGTCCACTCATCAACTGTGGAAGACAAGACCAAGCTAATTAAGGATAATATAACAAGATGTTAATAATTCTTGAAATAACTTGCAAGGAAAAATAGTTAAAATCATTTTTTGTCTAATCTCACTGTGTTGATTTCTGCTGTTTGCAGATCCAGCACTCACAGCCGCTGTAGCCAGGTCAGCCCTGATGAGTTCAAGTTCATTTTGTGGAGCCCATAGATAACCTCCATCTCAGCCATAATGGCTACTTTGCTCATGGAGCCATAAGGAAATGACAGGAATAGCTGGGGAAAGAGGCTTATTACCAATAAAAAAGAGCTGGTCACCCTATCTACTTTATTTTTGAACTCCTTTTCTGCTGAACACCCCTTTTGATGAGCACTTACTTCAGACACCAGAATCTTTACATCCTTTACTCATTTGCAGAGATCTTCCAACATTTCTATCCAAATGACTTTTCACACAAATTTTTGAGTTAATTTCTTTCCAAGTCCCTGACCATTCAGCCAAACTGCTGACTACAGCACATGAAAAGGTAAACAATAGTATGTCTGACATTTCTTCTTCCAAACAAAATATGTAAACCTGTAGTGCCAGAAGATCTACCTACTGTAAAGATTACCCTTCACTTGTGTCCTTCAGGGTTTTCCAGGATAGGATTAGAATACTGCAGCTGTCAGATTCTGGTAGCATATTATGCAGAACCATTAGTAAACCATACCCTAGTCATTTTTTGTTCTGCAGACAATTATTTTTAGGACACACCCAATAGAGCCATTTGTGCATGATTGGGAACAGAAGGCACTGTAACAGTAGCAGAATCCATAGACATTTTCATGTAACTTCTTTGTGTTCCCAAGACTTGGTTGGATCTGATCACAGATACGCTGGTACCATTGAATACTGCATGGTTTCTGTGAATGTCCTGTCGTACAGCATGGTGGGTCATAGAATACTCAACTCATTGTGGACAACTCAGCTTACACTGTAACATGGTGGGTCATAGTCATATGTTTAGGCTCCATTAAATTACAATAGCTTGCCAAGAGCTGTCTCCCCCAAAATAGATGTCTACAGATCACAGTAGAGTTTTGGATTTTATCCAAAATCTAAAGAATGTATGCTGTGATGTATTTAAATGACCCTGCCAAAAGCCCCAAGCAATATTCCAATCTGCCACTGATACCTAAGTCTGCTGGATGGTGTGGTCTGAATGACAGAGCAGCCTGCATAGCTGTGAGGCTTTTTAAGGAACTTCTGCTTTATCAACCTCCCTCCAATCCAAGCTAGCAGTTTTCCAAGTCACTTGACATATGGACTTGAGTAACACAATTATCTGAGGAATTTGCTACTTCCATAATCCAAATAGTCCCACTAAATATTGTGTTTCTCTTTTGGTAGTGGGAGGGTCATGGTGCTACAACTTATCCACAAACTTCAAAGAAATATCTTTACATACCCATACCAATGGGGAAAAAAATTGACACAGATTAAAGGACTGAAAATTTAAATTTTCTTTCCATCCTTTGTTGCAATACGAGTTACCAAGAACTCCAATGTGATTGTTATTTCCTGTTCAATTGGTCCAATAAGCATAATGTAGTCATTTAGTAGACATGTGATATTTTGTAGAAAAGACAGATGATCAAGATGCCTTTGAACTACATTATGATACAGAGTCTAGAGTAGCAGCTCTCAAACTTCCTAATTCTGTGGCCCTTGAATACAGTGCCTCATGTTGTGGTGACCCCCACTCTTTAAATTATTTTCATTGCTACTTCATTACTGTAAATTTGAAATTTTTATGAATTGTAGTGTATATATATATATGTATATATATATATATATACATATATATATATATATATATATATATGTTTTCCAGTGTTGTTAGTTGACCATTGTGAAAGAGTTGTTTGACCTCAGTTTTGGCAACCCACAGGTTGAGAAGCCCTGGAGTAGAGAAAAGGTTCAGCAGCAGTCTAGGGGAGGAGCATAGGGGGAGAAGAGGGATGGAGGGTGTGATTGGGTAGAGACAAGGGAGGAGACAAAAAACCGGGATACAAAGTGAATAAATTGTAATAAACAATAAATAATAAATAACAAACATTTAAAAAAATTAAAAAGAAGAATTAACTGGTCTTGCAGAGGACCCAACAGGCCTAAGGACTTTTGGCCTCCAGATTCCAAACAATTGGGTCTCATATGAGAAAGTAGTTTCTTCACTTATTGCAGAAGATGCATCACCATGCTTCATCTTCTGCAGCATTACCTGCTCCAACAAATAGTCCTATATTGTCTGCATAATCTGCAGTGACCTTCCATTAAGGAGATGCCTGTCAAGACAATACTGATGTCCCTCAGTTCCTGCCAGTTTTTGCCTCGATAGCTATGCAAGACTTAACGTTAAACAGTCTACTAGAAGGAAGATAAAAAGGAGAGTCTATGAGAACAGGCACCACCACATCAAAAGAGCTTTATGAGTTTGCTAATTCATTCTCGCAGAAGCCTGGTGAATATGCATGCAAGTCGATTTTGAGGGCAGGGAGTAGTTATGGATGAAGTATAATACTTGATTAGGCTGAGTGTATGGATATGGGCCCAAATGAGTGGAGGTTCTAGATTTAAAATTGTTTTAAAGATGCCAAAAATTGGTTTGATTTAATTGGCTGAAGCATTTGAAAAAAAAATTAACTGCTAAAAAGGAGTTAGACATGCCTGGTATCCCTGGGCTTGATGTAGAAGAGATCCTAAAACACATGGAAATGGTAGTGTGACAGTGGGTAAACTATGTAAAGCTTAATCCTTTACAATGGAAAAAGAGGAAGACATGCCCTTCACTTGTGCTATAAGACACAATATTGTGAGAGTAACACCAGCAAGGTTGAAATGTTTTGTCAATGCTCTTTTCCTCACACCAGGTGTTAGGGTTGGAGATCCTACTGCACAATTGGACAAATTAAATGTGAAGGACTTAATTTGGCCTCGGAGTAGAAGTGGTCTCAATGGCAGAACTGAATCACTGAAAGCAAGACATAGTTATTGTAATTGGCAGCACAAGCAAAGTGATTTTTATGATAGCATGATTCATATGGATCTTTGGCACAGGCTAATGAACCATGATGCTTTCAGTAATGAAATGGATAAGAAGCCTACTAATATTGTGTTACATCTGTATGAAAAGAAAATAATCTCAAACTAGGCAGGAAAGGTCACAATGGATCTTAGCAATAAGAATTTTCAGCCCTTTATGAGATAGAATGATAGAAAATTAAGAATGTTTAGTCATTGATGTTAAGCTATGTCTAGAAAACAAAATTTGGTAGATTCACAATGAGGTGAATAAAAAATAAGGGGAAGTTCCTTTTTTATTTTGAAAATCCAATAGTATTTATTTATTAAAAGCCACACTATAGAAATCGGCCTTATAAATTATAGGCATGTGGAAAATTATAGTGAGACTCAGAGATTATTTTCAATCATCAAATATGCTAAGATGCTAATGTTCAAACTAAGCTTTATTTTAATTGTCTCTAGCTATCCCAGAGGCAATCATGCTGTTTGGAGTGTGATAGTAAAACAGCATTTTACTGACTTATAGCTCTGCAATATATAAATATGGCTTAAAAGTATTTCCATAGGTCTGTACAATGAATTGCATAAGATAGTGGTGTCTTATATTTCCATATTACAAGTGAATGCATAATAAAACAGAAGTGCTTATATCCTGAATAAAACAAGCCAAAATCTAAAATAAAACCAAATCGAATGGGAATAACATCAAATGTAGAGTCCTAGTAGGATACTGGGTTCACTTTCTACATGGGGCTAGCTAGTATGTGAGATCTGAAAATGAAGATAGAAGATGTGAAGAACACAGAGGAAACTGATTACATGTTTTGACTTTTCGGCATAAAGTAGAAGCTTATAATTTCATTGTGTCAACATAAAATTATTTCACTAACAATTAATTTACACAGGCACTGGAATACTCAAAATCAAGCTTATACAATTAATAATAATAATAATAGTAATAATGATAACAAAATCATGGACACCAGTAACTGAATGATTTGTTGGGATAGATTGATTACACAGTCACTGATCATCAAACAAACATTAAAATTAAATTACTACAGAGGACACAGGTTAAGTAAACATGTTAAGGCAACAACAAAAATTACTTGACTTACAAACACACTGGAAAGTATAATCCATAATCAAGAGAGAAAAAAGTAATAAGTAATTGTTTTCGAGTTGCACTATATCTTGATTTTAGCAAAGATTTACAAGATTCTCCTTATACATATTTTAATACAGTGACAGAGTTTCAGGAAAATATGTTTACAATGACCGGAAAAATGCAAAGTATTGAAAGTTTAAGAGAACAGAGAATCACTTTCATAATTAAAAAATAGTGTGTGTTTTATGACTTCTCCTCAGTAACCATTAGCATGAGAGGCTAGATAATACAGTGAAACTTGGTAAGGATTTTTAATTAAGAATCCTATGCTCATCAAATCATACATCATCTTGAAGGCACTGTATACTTACAGGAAAGTAAAAACAGAGATTATTGTACATATAACACATGTAAATAATAAAACTATACATTTTTCATTTCTGTCTTTAATTTCTTAATTACTATTATTTTATTTTTCACTGTGTATTCATTTTATATACTGATTGTAGCCCCCTCCCTGAAGCCCCCACCTTCCATCCCTCTTATCCCCATCCCCTCCCCCTAGAACACTGAAAGGGGAAGTTCTCCCCCCCTACCATATGCCTCTAGCTTATCAAGTCTCATCAGCACTGCCTGAGTCCTCTTCTTCTGTGGCTTTTCAAGGCCACATCACCAGGGGGAGTGATCAAAGACCATGCAACCCAGTTCATGACAGATTTTTATCATATAAACAAAGCTGTATTTGTTTTTATCTCTTCCTGAAAACAGTATAAGTTTGTATAAATATTCATTATTTGAGTTCTTTATTCATCAGCAACAGCTAATTTAATTGAAAATTTCTATAACTTGATTGTTTTGTAAAAACATGTTTTATTTATTATTAATCAAAATTTACCTCTTCTCTGATGCTTCCTCCTCTTCCTCCTCTTCCTCTTTTGTTTCCTCCATTGAGCTGACTTTAATTGTCATTTGATCTAACAGTAAGAATGTCCACTAAATAAATGCCTCCATCAGAATGGCCTCTAACCTATCAGTTGGGGCATTTCTTTGGTTACTAATTGAAGAAACAGGAGCCTGCCCACTAAGGAGGGCTGTGTCACTCTTAGACAGGTGGGCCCATGGTTTGGAGGAAAGAGAGCTAAGGCTTGGAACAAGGCTATAAAATATGTTCCTCTCTGATTTCTTCTTAAAGCTCCTGCCTGAACTTCCCTGTAGGAGAAGATAGACACTAACTTATTAAATTAAGTGACCCCATGTCCCCACAAGTGCTTTCAGCCATCATGTTTATCACACAGGAGAAAACCCCAAACTTACAATTCATCCCTAGAACTTCCTCCTTTCCTATTTGGTTCTATATAGTATTGCATCCTTTAAGCAGAGACTATTGAATTCTATATGTGCCGTTTTTATTTTTAAAGTAGCTTATAAAGTAAAATATAGGCTTATTGCATTTCCATTCATACCTCCTCTTCATGTGTTCCTTTCCCTCATCTCCTTTCTCCACATCCCTCTTACATCCATCTATCCATAATATTCCTTCTTCCAAGTTTTAACTCTAGAATGGTGAACCAATATTTTGTTTCTTTTGGTATGTAAACCTCACACTGTGTTGTTATAAAAAATGAGAGGAGGGACAAAGAGAAAGAAGAGGGAGTGAGAGTAGGAGTGGGCAGAGATGAGGGAGGGTGCCACAGCTGGAATACAAATGGAATAAATTGTAATAAATGATAATAATAAAAAATAATAAATGAGGGGTCCAAGATGTCGGCGACGAGCTCACACCTTATCTGAGGTGCACAGGATCTGAAACTCCAAAATGGGGGAGTGAAGGGACTCCCATGCTAGAACATCAACATTGAGGCTTTCCGGACAAGTGGAGACAACCCATGAGCGTGGCCAGTTTGTTTCCACATCACCCATGGAAATCTATGGGGACTGAGAGTGGCGATTATTCAACCCCCCTGCACATCCCCTTGCTCCAAGCATGTGCCTTCCTATTCAGTGTAGGCAGCAGTGGTTGAACCAAGCACAAGTCTCCAGGTTCAGTGACTAAGACAGCAGAGGCAGCAGCAGTACTGGCCTCCCAGGTCTGGCAGTGGCTAGCCCAAGCAGAAACCTCCATACTCTGTGACTGAGACAGCAGAGGTGGCTGTGCCAAGGACAGGTCTCCCTCCCCACAGCCAAACAGTGGATACCGCTGAGCTGATGGATCTCCTACACTTTCATTTGCCCCTGAAGGCACACATCTGAGAGTAAAGAAAGGGGGAAACCCCAGTGCTTTCCGATTAGACCTGCTGGCAACTGAATGTACCTTCAAGTGAGTGTGCCTTCAAGTTAGTGTGTGCAGAGCCCCAGAAGAAGGGTGCCTCTACCCTAGTAGTCAGACATTGGATCCCTCCCACCCATACTCCCACTGTGGACAACATAGGGATCCTTGGGACAACTTTTTTTTTCCACCATTGAAGGAACTGTTCTGTAAATCTACCACTGTAGTTCAGGTAAACAATTTCTGGAGCCCATAGAGATCTGAATATCAGGAAGACAGTACAATAAGCCTATAGGCCACTGAGGCATTCCGGACACCTTCTCATGCTCATTGAGCTGGCTAACAGTGCCAGCACACCCTTCTATGCTTAATCTCCATCCTTCCAGGCATCTACATGCTCTAGAACCCTGTTCTTCAAGAAACACTTCCACGCATACACCCTTGCTTGCACATATATGCCTGTGACCTTCCTCCCTTAGCTACAGCCAAAACAAAAAAAATCTACTCTTAAACTGGTGGACCTCTCTTATCTTCCTGAAGAATACTCCAGACAACAGAGACAGATGGACCCAGTCTGAAGTAGAGAATCCAGGAACAAACAGAGAAGTTTACTGATAAGCAGATGTCTAGAGGTTAGCATTAGAACACATCCAACAAAAATCAGGACATCATGGCTTCATCAGCAACATCCAAAATCAATGGACATTTTAATTCATTGGAAACACAGGAAAATGATTTTAAATCTATGCTTGTCCAACTTTTAGAGGCACATAAAGAGTAATAGAACAAAGCTCTCAAAGAAACACTACCAAAATCATTCTATGAAGCCACAGACACCTTGATACCTAAACCTCACAATGACCCAACAAAGAAAGAGAATTTCAGGCCAATCTCCCTCATGAACATCGATGCAAAAATACTCAACAAAATACTTGCAAAACAAATACAAGAACACATCAAAGATATCATCTACTACGACCAAGTAGGCTTCATCCCGGGCATGCAGGGGTGGTTCAGTATATGGAAATCCATCAATGTGATCTACCACATAAACAAACTGAAGGAGAAAAACCACATGATCTTCTCCTTAGATGCTGAAAAAGCATTTGAAAAAATCCAACATCCATTCATGTTTAAAGTCTTGGAGAGATCAGGAATATAAAGCACATACCTGAATGTAGTAAAGGCAATATACAGCAAGCCTATAGCCAACATCATACTAAACGAAGATAAACTTAAAGCAATCCCACTGAAATCAGTAACAAGTGGCTTCCCACTCTCTCCATATCTCTTCAACATTGTTCCTGAAGTCCTTGCTAGAGCAATAAGAAAATTGAAGGAGATCAAGGGGATACAAATTGGAAAGGAAGAAGTCAAAGTATCACTATTTTCAGATAATATGATAGTATACGTGAGTGACCCCCAAAATTCTACCAGGGAGCTCCTACAGCTGATTAACACTTTCAGCAAAGACGCTGGATACAAAATTAACTAAAAAAAAAAAAATCAGTAGCCCTCCTATATACAAAAGACAAAAGGGCTGAGAATGAAATCAGGGAAACAACACCCTTCACAATAGCCACAAAGGACATAAGTACCTTGGTATGAACCTAACCAATCAAGTCAAAGACTTGTATGAAAAAAATTTCAAGTCTCTGAAGAAAGAATTAGAAGAAGATATCAGAAGATGGAAAGATTTCCCATGCTCATGGCTTGGCAGGTTTAATATATTAAAAATGGCCATCTTACCAAAAGCAATCTACAGATTCAATGCAATTCCCATCAAATTACCAACACAATTCTTTACAGACCTGGAAAGAAAAATTCTCACCTTCATGTGGAACATCAAGAAACCCAGAATGGCTAAAACAATTCTCTACAGTAAAAGATCTTCAGAAGGCATCTCCCTCCTTGATGTCAAGCTGTAATATAGAACAACAATATGAAAAACTGCATGGTACTGGCATAGAAAGAGACTGGTCGATGAATGGAATTGAATACAAGAACCTGACATGCATCCACACACTTACGGACACCTGGTTTTTGACAAAGATGCCAAAACCATTTAACGGAAAAAAAGACAGCATCTTCAACAAATGGTGCTGGTCTAACTGGATGTCTACATGTAGAAAAATGCAAATAGATCTATACATATCACTGCACAAAACTAAAGTCCAAGTGGATCAAAGACCTTAATATAAAACCAGACAAACTAAACGGCTTAGAAGAAAAAGTCGGGGAGAGCCTTAGCTCATTGGCACAGGAGACAACTTCCTGAACAGAACATCAACAGCACAGGCTCTAAGAGAAACAATCAATAAATGGGACCTCATGTAACTGAAAAGTTTCTGTAAAGCAAAGGACACTGTTATCATAACAAAACAACTGCCTACAGATTGGAAAAGGATCTTCACCAACTCTATATCTGACAGAGTAATAATCTCCAGTATATATAAAGAATTCAAGAAGTTAAACAGCAACAAATCAAGTAATCCAATTTAAAAATGGGGAACAGAGCTAAACAGAGAATTCTCAATAGAGGAATACTGAATAGCAGAGAAACACTTAAAGAAATGTTCAACATCCTTAGTCATAAGGGAAATGTAAATCAAAACCCACCCTGATACTTCACCTGACACTTACCGGAATGGCTAACATAAAAAACTCAAGTGACAACACATGCTGGAGAGGTTGTGGAAAAAGGGGAACCCTCCTCTACTGCTGGTGGGAATGTAAACTTGTACTACCTCTCTGGAAAGCAATCAGGTGCTTTCTCAGACAACTAGGAATAGTGCTTCCTCAAGATCCAGCTATACCACTCCTAGGCATATACCCAAAAGAGGCTCAAGTACACAATTAGGACATTTGCTCAACCATGTTTGTAGCAGCCTTATTTGTAATAGCCAGAAGGTGGAAACAGCCCAGATGCCCCTCAGTGGAGGAATTGATACATAAATTGTGGTACATCTACACAATGGAATATTACTCAGCAATAAATAAAATAAAAAATAAAAAACAAGGAAATCATGAAATTTGCAGGTAAATGGTGGGATCTGGAAAAGATCTTCCTGAGTGAGCTATCACAGAAGCAGAAAGACACACATGGTATATAGTCACCTATAATATAGGATAAACCTGCTAAAATCTGTACACCTAAAGAAACTAATCAAGAGTGAGGACTCTTGCTAAAATGCTCAATCCCTAGCCAGAAAGGCAAAGAGGCTGGACATCAGAAGAAGGAGAAAAGAGGGAACAAGTCAGGAGCCTGACACAGAGGACCCCTGAAAGGCTCTGCCCTGCAGACTATCAATACAGATGCTGATACTTATGGGCAACCTTTGGGCAGAGTGCATGGAATCTTAGGAAAGAAGTGGGAAACAGTAAGATCTGGAAAGGACAGGAACTCCACAAGGGGAGCAACAGAACCAAAAAATCTGAGCACAGGGGTCTTTTCTGAGACTGATACTCCAACCAAGGGCGATGCATGGAGATAACCTAAGACCCCTGCACAGATGTAGCCCATGGCAGTTCAGTATCCAAGTGGGTTCCATTGTAATAGGAACAGGGACTGCCTCTGACATGAAATGATTGGCCTGCTCTTTAATACCTCCCCTGAGGGGGAAGCAACATTACCAGGCCACAGAAGAAGACAATGCAGCCACTCCTGATGAGACCTAATTGACCAGGATCAGAATTAAGGAAAAGAAGACCTCCCCTATCAATGGACTTGGGGAGGGGCATGCATATGGAGGGTGGAGGAAAGGAGGGATTTGGATGGGAGGAGGGAGAGAACCACAGGGGGAATACAAAATGAATAAAGTGTAATTAAAAAAGAATAAATTTAAAAAATTGAAATACAGGCAAATACAGCCAAACAAATAGAGGCACTTGTAGATACACAAGTAGAGGCATATAGAGAGGCAATCAACAACAACAACAACAACAAAATAGAAGCCAGCATGGAAAGGCAGGAATCTACATGCAAACAGATGAAAGAAATGGTGCACATTCAAACAGATGAAAGAAATGGTGAAAATAGAATTATAATCAATAAAGAAAGCACAGAGAAAACCCTGGAGCTGAAGAAGTTGGAAGAAAGATCAGGAAGCTCAAAGGTAATCATCACCAACAGAATACAAGTGAGGGAATAGAAACTCTCAGTTGCTGAATATACAATTGCAGAAATTGATACTTCTCTCAAAGAAAAAGTAAAATCAGAAAAGTACCAAACACAAAACATCCAAGAAATCATGGACTCCATGAAAAGACAAGATCTAATAATAATAGGAATAGACATAGAAGAAGATTCCAGGCTCCAAAGTCCAGAAAATATTTTCAAGCAAATCATAGAAGAAAAATTTCCCAAATTAAAGAGATGTTCATAATCACACATGAAGCCTACAAAACACCAAATAGACTAGACCAGAAAAGAAACTCTTCATACCACATAACAGTCAAAACACTAAATCTACCATACAAAGAAAAAAATATTAAAAGAAGCAAGGGGAAAAGGCCAAGTAATATATAAAGTAGACCAATCTGAATCACATAAGACTCCTCAACAGAAACTATGAAAGACAGAAGGGTCTGGACTAATGTCATGCCTACTCTAAGGGACCACAGATACCAACCCAGACTAATATACCCAGCAAAGCTTTCAATCAACATTGTTGGAGAAAACAAACTATTCCATGGCAAAAGTAAACAATATCTTCACAGCAAACCAGCCCTACAGAAGATACTTGAAGGAAAACTTCAATCCAACAAAATCAACTCCACCCAAGAAAACAAAGGATATAGATAACTTTACAATAAAGAATTAAATGAAAACAAGCATAGAAACACAGTAACATCACGAACTCCACAATAAAAGGAGTCACTGTTATTGATCAACATCAATGGACTCAGCTCTCCAATAAAAAGACAGAATGGTTGCAGAAATAAGATCCAACATCCTGCTGCATCCAAGAAACACACCTTTGCAACAAAGATAAATGCTACCTCAGAATAAAGGGCTGAAAAATATTTTTCAAGCAAATGGACCCAGAAAACAAGCTGGAGTAGCTATCCTAATATCTAATAAAATACTTTCCTCCAAAATTAATCAAAAATATGAGGAAGGGCATTTCATTCTCTTCAAAGAAAAAAATCTATCAGGAGGACATCACAATCCTAAACATCTATTCCCCAAATACATGAGCGCCTGCATTTGTAAATGAAACGTTATTAAAGCTTAAATCATACATCGATCCCAACACTTTAATAGTGGGAGACTTGAACAGTCCACTCTCACCAAGGGACAGATCATCTATACAGAAGTTAAATAGGGAAATAATGACACTTACAGAATTCCTAAATCAAATGGACCTAATAGGTGTCTACAGAACTTTTCACCCAAACTCAAAAGATTATGCCTTCTTTTTAGTACCTCATAAAACCTTCTCAAAAATTGACCTCTCCTATCAGTGGTGTTAGGGAAGGACATAGGAGGACATGAGAGAGGGAGAGTGGGATTGGGAGGGACCAAGGGAGGGAGTTAGAGCTGAGATACAAAGTGAATAAACTCTAATTAATAAAAAATAAATAAATTATAAAAAATAACTTAAAAAGTGAAAATACCAACCATGCTATTTTATCAATAAAGATCCAGGAGCCAGATGCTGAGGTGATAACCTAGCTCAGAGAGGAAGAGAAAGCACCCAGCTCACCTTAGTTCTCAGCTCATGTCCTGATGGGAAAAAAAAAAAAAAAAAAAAGGATCAATAGCTCAGCTGACAGCCTAGAAGGAAAGGACTAAATTCTGAAGGCCAAAGGCTTGCTAGCTCAAAACTCAATATGCCCCCAAAAAGCCAAAGAGATAAAGCTCTGGCTCTAGAGAGCTCAAATCTCCTTCTACTTCTACATGCTCTTTTAAATGTCCCTCAACTCCAAGTCCCTTCTACTCTCTAATCACTGTCAGCTGATTTCTTTCTCCTTCTCTTGACCTAAGGTTAACTTAATTACATCCTGGATAGAGAAAGCTCTTGGATTAAAGAAGAGCAGTCCTGCTAGGCCACAGAGGAGGACTTTGCAGCCAGCCCTGAAGGTACCTAATAAAACAGGGTCAGATGAAAGGGGAGGAGGTCCTCCCCAATCAGTGGACTTGGAAAGGGGCTGGGAGGAGATGAGGGAGGGAGGGAGAGAGGGTTTGGGAGGGAATGAGGAAGCAGGATACAGTTAGGATACAGAGTTAATAAAATGTAACTAATAATAAAGTAATAAAAAACAAGGAAAAAAACAAAATAAAACAAAACAAAAAGATGAGTGCTAAGGGTGGCTGAACCACACCATAATCACCTGCTGACATTAAAGAGAAAGTTCTTGCTATTTCTAACAGGAACTCAATGAAGATACCTGATAAAACAGGATCAGATGAATGGGGGGAGGTCCCCCACTATCAGTGGACTTGGAAAGGGGTACAGTGGTGATGAGGGAGGGAGGGAGGGACTGGGAGGGAATGAGGGTTCGGGGCACGGCTGGGATACAGAATTAATAAAAGGTAACTGATAAAAATAAAATAAAAAAATAAAATAAAATAAGAGATCGACAATACCCACGAGACAAAGACATACACCATCTCACAGAGAAGCACACGGATCTGGAACAGTCCAGAAACATTTTTCCGAAGAGTATTGACAAATACAACAATATATGCCTCAGAGAATCATAGCCTCACTAATTCATTGCATGTTTCTCTAAAGTTCTTTCACATGACCTCCATGGACTTTTAAAATTGCCTCCAACACAGATTAAGTATCTCTAGGTCAGACTTAGTGAATCTAGAAAAGGAAAGAATAGTTTCTTTAACAATTCTTTCTTCCATATTTATTTGCAGATTCAGCTACATAACTGATATCATTTGACCCAAGAAATAGACAAGGAGATTTATTTGGTCTTACATTTGATCACATAAGGTTGCTTAATGATTTTAATTTTCTCAACAAACTATTCTAAGTTCTGTAGGAATGTTCTATCATCTACTAAAGGACACTGTTTTGTTTTTGTTTTCTCTTTTCTTCCTTAAAAAAAAATCTTCTAGTAGAATTAAGCTATTCTGAGGACCAATTATGAACTCAGGACCAATTCTCAGGACCAATTATGAACAAAGAACTGAGGAATTCCCTCCCCAATGGAAGCATCACTAACATATATTAAGTGAAAGAGAAAGAATAGCATAAATATTACCACTTTCTTTAAAAAAAAGCCCTTTACATAAAAAAGTTCCCACTCATTTTGCATACTATGCAGTGGATGACTAAATGTGTTACCTTCACAAGACCAGTCTCCAGAGGACCCTTTCTCCATGAAGCACAGTGTACTTGTCAATTATATCTACAATTTAGGCTTGTCTCTCAAGTGCAGTGAGATTTTGGACAAAAATGGTTTTGGGTCATAGATTATATGGTTAACACCTTATTGTTTTAGTTGCAAATTTTGAAGAACATACCCAATAAACTGCAAACTCTCAGAAGAAAAAAAAAAAGAGAGAAAGTTCTTGGATTAAAGATGTGAGATAGGGCAGGCTGAACCACCCATAATCACCTGTTTACAATCAACAAAATGTTCTTGGATTAAAGGTGTGATAGGACTCAACCACACCAAAGAAACAGGGTTTTAGAGTTCACAATTTTGGGGTTCTCAATGGGATCAGATATCCTGCAACACTGAATATCTTTGAATATGTATCATTTTTATTGTAGGTATCACTTTCTACTAAGTTAAAAAATACTTATTGTAAATAATATAAAGTTTAATTTAAAGAAAGCATAATATAGTTTTAGTTTTAGACTGACACTTGTTTTTGATTTGATGTGCATGTAACTAAAACTTCCTAGACCATTACTTATTTAGCAGTGACTTGTTTCTTTTTTGTTTCTGATTATGGGCAACTAACTGTTGGGCAGAGTGAATGGAATTTTATGTAAGAACTGGGAAATAGTAAGAGCTGGAGAGGACAGGGCCTCCACAAAGAGAGCAACAGAACAAGAAAATTTGAACACAGGGAACTTCCCAGAG
>REGO01000905.1:98650-158394 GCA_010120015.1 Rhombomys opimus
AAAAAAAAATTTAAAAAAAAGAAAAGAAAAAAAAGAATTATAAAATAAAATAAAATAAAATAATAACCATTAAAAAAACTGTGAGGAGATAACATAAAATAATGTACATAGTTTATCAATAATTGTAAGAAAATGAATATATACTCCATAACTATTCTAACATAAGCTTAACATAATGTTTTCTATTGGGTAAACACATACTTTTAAATAGATCCAGCTTTAATTTTCATCCTCAGCTTCTTCTAGGTTTTTAGAGAAATAGGAAATACTTTACTTTCGGCTCTAAGCAATTTGCACAGATTATATGGATGACGTTAGTGAGCCATACTTACAAAGGGCAGTAATGCTTCAGGAATGCTGAGAATACATTGCTATGTTAACTGAGTAGATTATAAATGTAAGGCACAATTAGAAACGGGATGGTGTATTAAAATGTTAGCGATGTGGTGCAAGTATAGAAACAGAAAAGAAACTATGACATATTACGTGGAAATACAATCGAGTATGTAATATTGAATGAACTAAAGGAAGAAATCTTCCTAGAAGCAATGAAGGAGGCCACACTTTTAGTAGTAATGAAGTCATTTTACACTGTACTAAACAGAATTTAGCTGTCCTAAGACTAATTTATCTATATACACAAATTTTAGAGGTTGTAATACTGTTATTATTTAAGCACACACACACATACACACACACACACACTATTAAAAACATATCCAGTGAAAAGAAACCTACCACAAAAACTTCATAGAAATTTTAAACTTTAACAAGGGAGGGTGGATTATTTTGTGCTCAAAGGGACAATGAAATGATGTAGTTATCAGTTGCAGGAACCATGAAAATATAAGTATTTCCATGTAAGTGGAACAATATAGGTGTTGAGTAGAAGAGGAGTAACTCAACACAGGGATGTAGAGGCAGGAGGAAGAATATCAACAGACGGAACTGGGAGGAGACGGGGAGGGGAAGCTACCAACAAGATGTAAAGTGAATTAGATTATAAGAAATAAATTTAACTAAAGAAAGAGTTCAAACTACAGCATCTGCTTGTTATTCTACTCCATCTTAACACAGTTCTCTCTAGTCTTTACGCTGAAAAGGAACTTATCCAAACTGCTCTTTGTCTTAAACTATCACACTAATCTATTTCTTCAAAAATGTAATTTGAAATTGAGGCATTGGTTGTTACTTGCATATTTTACCTTAAAAAATTCTGAGTGCTTCAGACTCAGAAAGATTTTCGTATTTCTTAATTTTTATTCTTTTTCTATTACAGAAATGGGAATTAATATTCAGTTTTAATTCAATGATGTGAAACTATCAAGGAAATTATGAAGTCTGGTATACATTCTAATAACTATGTGAAGGATTAAGTATTCTTGATTGCATTGTTCTTGAATACAGCAAAATCAAAGCCACATGTAGGTTAATTACAAACTAAAATAATTAATAGTCAGAGCTTGTTGTATGGTTGAGCATCTTTTGGATATATGTCCAAGAGTGGTAGAGCTGTATCTTGAGGTAGCACTATTCCCAGTTTTATGAGAAACCTCCAGATTGATTTCCAAATTGGTTGTTCAAGCTTACATTCCCACCAGCAATGGATGAGGGTCTGCCTTTCACCACATCCTTTTGTGTTGTCAATTGAGTTTTCGGTCTTAGTCATTCTGATGGGTGTGAGGTGGAATCTCAGAGTAATTTTGAGTTGCATTTCCCTGATGAATAAGAATGTTGAGCATTTTTTTTCCTTGTCCTTTCTTCCTTTTTATTATTACAACTACTATTACTACTGCTTCTACTGAAATTATTATTATTATTTACAATTTATTGGCTTCTTATCTCACTTGTAACCCCTTCCCTCATCTCCTCCAGGTCTCACCCTGCATCTGTCTTCCTCTCCTATCCATCTCCGCTGGTCCACTGATAGGGAAGTCTTCCTCTACTACTGTCTTTTTTTTTTCCCTCTACTACTGTCTGACCCTAGTCTATCAGGTTTCATCAGCACTCCCTGAATCCTTTTCTTCTGGGGGCTGGCTAGGTCGCCCCACCAGGAAGAAGTGATCAAGAACAGACAACTGAGTTCATGTCAGAGATTGTCTCTTCTCCTCTTATTAGAAGACCCATATGGAGGTTGAGTTGTCTATTGGCTACATCTGAGCAGGGGATCTAAGTCCTTTCTATGCATAGTCTCTGGTTAATGCATCAGTCTATGCAGCTACCCAGGCCCTGTGCTTTTCTTTCTTTCTCTCTTTCTTTAGCATATTTTAACTGTTTCTCCACCATTCATTTGATATTCTACTGTTGAGAATTTTCTCTTCAGCTCTGTACTTAATTTTTCTTAATTTTAATTTTTTCATAATTTATTCATTTTATATCCTGACTGAAGCCCTTCCTTCAACTCCTTAAATTCCCACCCTCATTCCATCTTCCCTTCTATCTCCTTCCCCTAGTACACTGAAAGGGGGCGTTCTCTTCTGTACCTCATTTTTTAATTGTACATTTGCTCAACTATGTTCCTAATAGCCAGATTCTGGAAACAAACTAGATGTCCCTCAACCGTAGAATGAATACAGAAGTTGTGGTACATTTACACAATGAAATACTATTAAGCTATTAAAAAACAAGGATATCATGAAATTTGCAGGCAAATGGATGGGCCTAGAAAAGATCATCCTGAGTGAGTTTTATCAGAAGCAGAAAGATACGAATGGTATATACTCACTTATAAGTGGATATTAGCCATATAATATTTGATAAACACAGTAAAATCTACAGATCTAAAGAAGCTAAACAACAAGAAGGACCCTATGGAAGTTGCATAATTGTCATTGAGAAGGGAGAACAGGATACACATCAGAAGCAGTAGAAGAAAGGGGACATGATGGGCGCCAACCACAGATGTCCTCTTAAAGACTCCAACCATTAGGGGATTGAGGCAGAAGAAGAGACTCACCCAATCTTTAGAGAGAGAGTAGGGAGTCTTAGGAAAAAGGGGAATATAAATGAACCAGGAGGGGACAGAAGCCACACAAGAAACAACAAAACGAAACAAAAAGAAAGTGGGGCGGGGCTCTGGGAGACTACAGAGACTGATGCAGCAACCAAAGACAATAAACAGAGAGGACCTAGCCCCTCCTGCTCGGATGTAGCACATGGTCAGCTCTGTCTGCATGTGGGTTCCTTAGTAAGAGGAAAAGAGGCAACCTCTGATGTGTTCGCCTGCTCCTTCATCACTTCTCCTTGGTGGGGAGACCTAACCACCCCCAGAGGAAGTGGATCCATAAAGTCCGGATGGGACCTGACAGGCTAGGGTCAGACAGTAGGGGAGGAGCACCTCCTCTATCATTGGACTAGGGAAGATGGATAGGGGAGGAAGAGGCAGACAGGGTGGGACCGGGAAGAGATGAAGAAAGAGGTTACAAATGGGATACAAAGTGAATAAATTGAAAAACAAAAATAAAATTAATAATAACAATAATAACAAAGAAAAATATTCAGAGCTAGAAATATCTTAAAACAAAAGGACAAGCAAGATGGTTGAAAAATCAATTATGAAAATATAAAATTTAAAATTTTTCCTGATCATGCAAATTTTACCCTTTGTGAATTCGCAGCGTTGCCAGCTATCAACATCCATTTTTCTTTTCTAAGCAAAATACAAGATCTATGAAAAGGAACACACTTAAGCTTGGAGTTCTCAATGCTTGTCATCTCAAAGTCATTCATAACAGGTCTATTTATGGTCATAAGAAACCGAGAAATCAATTTTTAATAGAGAACTCCAATTTTCCCCCTGGAGACACATATGTTCATATTATAAAGCATATAAATTTTCGCCTGAAGGTTCTTGTTAAGACATTATATGTGCTTTCCATGGATATTATTTCCCTATGATCCCTCAGCCTAATTATTTTGTTATTGTTTCAAGGCACATTTAAAACAGGAAAAGTAGACGTTTACAGAAATGCAGCTTCTGGAGTGACAACCGAGCTTATTCCCAAACAGACGCCGTGAAGACCACATGGAGTGGAGAATTGCAGTGTCTGTGGATGCTTTGAAAAATCTGTCCCTGAAGGCACCAGTCCTGGTGGGGCCCCTCATCTGTTCTGTGGGTCCTGTTCACTTGTAACAGAGTGAAGTAAAATACCTCCATCTTGAAAGCTTCAGGAGCCATTAAAAACAAATATGAAAAGGAAGACGAGGATTACACAGAGTCATTGTGATTGAAACAGTTTTATTAATTTATTTATTTTCATTTGAAAATAGATTCTTCTCTAATGTAATACATCCCAAATGCAGTTTCTCCTCCCTCTGCTCCTCCTAGTTCTGCCTTTCATGTCTCACCTCCTGCAGGTCTACTCCCCATCAGGAGACCATAATTAAAGTATATTAACTGTGATCGAAATATCAATGAAGACTAATCCAAAAAAAGATTACTTTAAAAGTGAGTTTCTCTTGTTCTCTGGTGATATAAGGGATTAATAATGTTCTTGAACATTTGATAAATTTAGACTTTCTTACATAACTTGTACTACAGTTGACAAGATGCTATTAATGTTGTCTAATATTTCTTCCCACTCTGTGAAAAAAGAGCACAGCTGTTCTTCATGTACTTCAGCAGATATTTGTTGTAACTTCGTATATTTTGTGTGTGTCCCTCAATCTGTTTTGACATTTTTCTACTTTAGGATATTTGGCCTCTATGCTAAATTAAGTAATAAATGGATGACAGAAGACTAGAAAAAAAATTATGAGCAATGAAAATTATATGTACATGAGCACAGACTGAATATCAAAAAGATAGTAACTATTCACAACAATTTTATCTTCTTGAGTTTTGCTTACCATTTAAAACAGCAGGTTAGTTACCTGTACCTATTCTTAAAGATTAATTTGATTTATGTATATGTGGCTGTGACTGTACTTATCCATGTGTATGTGGGTGCATGTACAGAGGCCCAAATAGGCTGTCAGACACCTTCAGAGTTAGAGTTACAGTTGTTGGTGAAACAATAGTTTATGATGTGAGTTCTGAGATCACAACTCTGGTCTTTATAATTACACAGCTAAGCTATAGAATTTGTTATTTGTGTTTTGTATGTGTTGACTTTGGACACAATTATAAGACAAACATGACCCAATCTGTCCTTTCGATAGTAGCCTAAATTATACTTTTTGTTTACTATTCCCTCTTCCTTGTCTTACAAAGAAATGCCTTATCATGATGAACTTTTATATTTTTAAATATATCAATAGTCTAACTTACAATCATTCCCAAATATTATGCATGTAAGAGAAACCCAGTGAAAGTCATTGGATTGACTTAGTGAGGTGGTAGATATAGTATATCAGGGTACTTTGAACCTGAAATTGAATATTGGTTCCAGTAAATCCATTACCTCAGGATTGCTTCATAACAGCAAATAAATATAGCACATATCTAACCATCATATTTCCTTAACAGAAAAATAGCAAGACTTATCATCTCCTAATTTAAAAAAAAAGTACAGGGTTTAATAAATATATTTGCCTAAACTTAAGTATCGAGTAAAGTGAATGGAGTGAATAAAAACAAAAGGAAGCAAGCAAAAAAGTAAAGATCAAGAAGGTGGAACAGGAAGTGAGGTTATGTTTGAGTCAAATCAAACAGCAGAAACTCTTAATATTTAATATGAAATTTAGTATGAATGCTCTCTTTATTCCCAAAAATAACTGAAACTTTCATCTCACCAAAGAAGCTTGCTGTGCAGCAGACAAGAGACCTTAATGACCATATATGGTCAAAATTCAAGGAACAACTGATCATGGGATTAGTTCTCATTAGTTCCTAGTTCTAATTAATGCATATACAGCACAACCTCTATACTTTCTCCTCAAAATACATTGTAGAAGAGGAATTCAGAAGATTGGAAGAGCTAGAGGACTAAGACTTGGTTTGTACTGTGAAAAATTTTATTCTATGTATGATGGGGTTGCTGAAACTAGGAGTATTCTCAAAAACTTGGTTGCCTACACAAGACCTAGGGAAGTTCAACACCAACTGTCATGCAGAAGCAGAACAGATGGGGAAATTATGTGGAGCTTCTACCCTAGAAAATGACCCAGAAGCAACTAATAGTTTCTCGATGGGTGTGGTAAAATCTGTATTCTCCAGAGATGAGCCCAGGAGCTACCTGAAACGCAAGTAACTCCTTAGAGGTCAGATGTCATCTCTAAACATGTGTGAACAACATTAAATTATCTCATATATATTATACATAATATAGTAAATATACTATATAGCATGTTTTATAATATAATTATAATTATTGAGATGTACGTCAATTATAATTAAAGAATTAGAAGCCATAAAAAGAACTGTTAATTATTTTTTCCTGGTAGTATGTTTTCATTATCATTTATTACAGTTTATTCAATTTGTATCCTGGCTGTGGCTACTTCCCTTGTCTCCTCCCAATCCTACCCTCCTTCTCTTTACTCTCTCCCTGCCCTTCCCCTAGTCCACTCAAAGGGACGGTCCTCCTCTGCTTCTATTTGACCCTAGCCTATCAGTTCTCATCAGGACAGGTTGCACTGTCTTCCTCTGTGTTCTAGGAAGGCTGCACCCCACAAGGCAGGGAGGGTGATTAGAGAGCCTGTAGCTGAATCGTTGCCAGAGAAAGCCCCTGTTAACTCTTAAAACATGATTAGCTATCAAGTTGGACAAAGGCTTTAAGAAAAGTGATAGAGAGACAAAGAATGTGCCACAGAGATATTACCTAATGTTCTCAGTGGCATTAAATAAGGAACATAGGAATTTAAAATCTGAGATTGTGGCACTTAGAATGAGAATGGTCCCTATTTGCTCATATATTTGAATACTTCCTCCTCAGCTGATAGAATTGTTCAGGAGAGTTTAGGAGGTATGGCCATGTTAGAGGAGGCATGTCACTTGGGGTGGGCTTCATGGTTTCAAAATCCCACACCATTCTCAATTAGCTCTCTCCTTGCCAGGTGGTTGTTTCACGATACAAGCTCTCAGCTATTGAAATAGTACCATACCTGTCCGAGGCCATGCCCCCAGCCATTATTGTAATGAATTCACCATCTAAAACATTAAACTCTCAATAAAACTCACCTATTTGTTTCTTAGGTCATAATGCTGTTTCACAAGAACAGAAAAGTAATCAAGATATGAGCATCCACAGAAACTGAGATTCATACATTTTGGAAAGGAGCGAGCTACCATAGGAATGCTTGGACTGATTTGACCTTTACATTTCCTGCAGGGTGTGAGTGTTCCTTCTGGATGGTAAAGAAACTCTCCTGGAGTTATGGAAGGAAGGTGGCTCATAGCAACAGGCATCCAGAGGATAGAGAAAATTACCTGAGTATTTGGATTTTTCTGAGGTGAATGGCTTGTTCTCAAAGTCATTGGAATGAACACTAGCAGGCTTCCCATTCTAATGCACAGCTGGTGTTTTCAAAACAACCCAACCTTTCTAATTGTACTAGTTCTTGAATCTCTCTCTCTTTTTTTTTTTTTTTTCCAGAGCTGAGGACCGAACCCAGGGCCTTGCGCTTGCTAGGCAAGCGCTCTACCACTGAGCTAAATCCCCAACCCCTCTTTTTTTATTTTATTATTTTTTTATTTTTTTAAGCTTTCAGTGGCTGATTCTGTTATTTTATGATTTTTTTATTTTTTTATTTTATTTCTTTCTTATCAGTTACATTTTATTAACTCGGTATCCCAGCTGTATCCCACTCCCTCATTCCCTCCCAATCCCACCCTCCCTCCCTCCTCTCCACCGTGCCCCTTTCCAAGTCCACTGATAGGGTGGGGGGGGGACCTCATCCCCATTCATCTGATCTCTCTTATGTACTTTCTGTTGATAAATCTTTAAATCAACATCACACAGTCAAGTGATACTGTCCAGTACCAAAATTAACAAGGGAAGAAAAAGTATTGACAACCAATAAAATCAACATACCTGGAACACTGACAATTTTATTTGTTCAAGAGCTTGTTGGTATTGGAATATGGAAAGCTATAGGTTCAAACAGCCCTGAAAATACTCCTTGGTTCTTTCTAAAACAGGAGCATTTTTATTGCTGGAAATTTCTGGGGATTATATCACATGTTTGATAAGGAATGATGACTGATGATGCAAGAGACAAGCTGAATCACTAGAAACATATTGAGTGTTCCTTTATGCTCTAAATAATTTTAGAATGAAGTAGGTATTCACAAATGTTTAGTAAAAACTAGGAGTGGCCTGAAGATGGCTCAGTGTGAAGCTCATCATCCATACATGGTACCGAAGTATATTTAGTTCAGTTCAATGATTTAGGCAAAGATGCTTCAAAGAGTGTCCTCCAATCTCAATTCTGAAGATCCAGAACCAATGTTAAACATTTTTTATATTCTTTGATCAGAGGATTACCTGCAGATGAATTCCTAAATTCAAAACTGTCACAGTCTATATAGGTGGCAGGTTCCATACATACATTTATAAAATATATTACTCTTTTTAGAGAAATGTACCTCTTTGATAACACCTAAAGTTTTTAATTATCCTTTCGTTAAAGGTGAAGTGATTCATCTTTCTCACCATAAACACATATATTAATCATCAATAGAAAAAAGAAATTGTAACATGATCTCAATAAAGTAAATTTTAGAACAATAATTGTTAGGGGACAAATTAAAAATACTGTATACACAAATACATGCATTTAGCAAACAGAATAGGCAAAAATGTGGCAGAATCCTTTGCTTTTGGTGGGTTGTGAAGTTCCTTTCAGTGTTTCTTTTGCTGCTATACAAATTATTAGCTAATCTGGAAACTTTACCGTGTGTAAAGGACTCTAATTATTTATTTTTTATATAATGACTCCAATTAAATTTGTTCTTGTTTCAAGAAGTATAGTCCTCATATAGTTCATTCAGTTCTACCAAGGAACAAAGATTTTTTAGCAGTCAAGTTATTTTGGAAATTATTTATAAAGGAAATATTTGTCTTCTCATCCTAATTCAAAAGCAACAAAAAAGAAAGAGTATCTTTATAAAACTGAGTGCAGGGAGCCAAGAACACATAAACATGTTTTCTTTCACTTATTCACTTTCCAAGAGCTGGAAACATTATTTTCATGGAACTTCTGGAAGACTGGTGCATTTCCAAGGGAAAAAATAAGAACAATCTTATTTATTTATTTCAAAAACATTTTATATTTATCAGGTTTAAAATTCACTAGATTTTTCATATATTGGATAACCATCTAAAAAGTTGTTTCCCTAACTATAATTCGTTTTTTTCTCATATTCATTATTTCCACACTTTATTTTGTAGCTTTCACTTCTTTCCATTGAGAATTCAAATAAAAGTGACATCTGCAAATGATGTATTTCATGCTATGTCATGCCTGACTGTAAGGAGAATAATGATTCAGCTCATCTAACAAATATACATTCATTCTCCAGGAAAACATTTGCCAAATAAATTTCTCAGTTTTATCAGAATGGGCCATTTTGATCAAATATTAAATGCCATCACTAGCCTTCAAAATCAAAAAGAGAAAATAAAGGTGTTAAAGGCTCAGATTTTTTTTTTTGTCACCAGGTAGAAATAATTCATACTGTGTCCTTACCATAGTGTTAGAATTAACTAAATGTGTATGTTAAATAACATTTACACATAGTATAGAAATGAATGTTTGCTTATATAGACTACTCTTATATAGAAAATTTTTTAATTTTCTTGTTTACTATCAACTCTTTTCAGTTCTAGTAGTAAACATTTTTTAACGATTCTTGATGATCTAGGTATTTAATATCAGTATTCCTGATTAAATTTTCTATGGATTACTCATGAATACTATTAACATTTGACTATTTTAAATTTCTCCTTTCAGCAACTTGTCTAAATCTTATCATTTTGATTAATAGCTATGAATGCTCATGGTGTTCCTGAGGCCTTGATTTCATGTAGACTGATTACGCCATTTTTAACAGGGTTGAAGAAGCCATCTCCGCACTAGTCTCCAGATCTTAGTAAACATTCATATTGTCTTTCCTTCATACAACCTTCAAACTTGGGTGACTTTAGTTTGTTTTGTGATAGAGATACAGACTTTTCTCCGTCCAGGGATTTAAGGTCTACCCACACAACCATGATGGTAATACCCTGCTCTTGAAGAGCAATTTAGATTAGGTACATTAAACAGTAATAACAATCATTTTAGGTATGTTGCCATCATTTAGTAAGGAGTGTTGGAAATTTTACAGACATTTCAGTGAAAATTATATTCTACATCTTATGAAACGTGACTGTAGAGTCTTCACATTTGAGACGATAAGCATGAACTAGGTAAAACTGAGTATACTGCTAATAAGTTACCTATGTCTTGAGAGCAATAAAGACCAGTTATAAAAAATGTTTTCCAGACAGAAATTATCAGATCATAGTTATTAAAGGCTTTAAATAAAAATATATTTATTTGTTTTTAATTTATTACAATTTATTCACTTTGTATCCCAGCTGTACCGTCCTCCCTCATTCCCTCCCAATCCCACCCTCCCTCCCTCTTTTCCTCCCATGACTCTCCCCCAGTCCACTGATAGGGGAGATCCTCCTACCCTTCCATCTGACCATAGCCTATCAGGCCTCATCGGGACTGCCTTTCACAATCTTCTTCTGTGGCCTGGTAAGGCTGCTCCCCCACTCCCACCCCAGGGACAGGTGATCAAAGAGCCAGCCACTGAGTTCATGTCAGAGATAGGCTCTGTCCCCATTGCTAGGATACCCACTTGGAGACTGGGTTTCCAGGAGCTACATCTATGCAGGGGTTCTAGTTTATCTTCATGCATGGTCCTTGGTTGGAGTATCAGTCTCAGAAAAGACCCCCGTGCCAAGATTTTTTGGCTCTGTTGCTCTCCTTATGGAGCATCTGTCCCTTCCAGGTCTTTTATTTCCTCCCTCTTCTTTCATAAAATTTAAGACAATACAAAACATAGAGCTTAGTTTATGCGCATGAGTGACCATTAGATCATGACAGATCTATTACAAGAAAATTTGAAAAGAAACAAGTATTTTCAATTACTCGTCTTAAAAGAAAGTTAGGTAGTCATAGAGACAGAAAAACCTTATGTTCTAACCCTTATGTTCACAAATATTTGAGATTCATATGTAGTTATACCTTAGTATCATGATCTTAAATGTGTATCTCTACATTTTCCAGCTGAATTTCCAAAAGACATTTCAGTGATTACTGGGATATTTACCTTTATATATGAATTCCAAAAAAAATAAAGCAAATGGCATGCACATGAACATCAATAAAAACTGAATAGGTTTATTAATTTATTGCTAAATTCAAGCACAGCAAAAAAAAAATAACAACAACAAAACCCAAACCCTCTTGTTGATAATCAGAAACTCTGTAAACAGAAGGGTTACCTGCACTCTGGAGACAAAGGCAGAAACTCGATGACAACTTCATTGATTTGTATTTTGAAAATCATCAGAGATTTACTTGCTTCAGGCTATATTCTACTCCTCAGTTTAACTGGTCTTTTTTCTCACATAAGTCATCATTCCAGGGTCAGCTTCTATTTAAGGCATCCTTTACTAGGAAATGTAAAAAGGATAAGAGATTACTCAGAGCCACAATGTCTTCTAGAGAGTTGTTTTGAAGGTAGACGTTATAAATAGCTATATCCCACAGGCAAATAGAGTAACATGGCCAAGCCTTAGGTGGAATGTCAGCAAAGGGCATTTTGCCTCTGATGGTCACAGAAGTATTACTCTTAGAATTCTGTCATACTGCGTAGCCAGGGCCAAAGGCATTCTTCTAGAAAGCTGAAGTATAGAGTACTGTGTAATATAAAATGCCTTTAATTGCAAGCTCATATAACAAATGTAGAGTATAATAAAAGTAGTAATTGGTAAATATTGATTTTAAATGTTACAATTACTGAGTATGGATCTGCATAAAACACAAATTGTGGCTTTTCAAAACAATTAGGGTAATAATACATTTGTCTATTCTGTGATAATTTCTTAGTATGAGTATTTTAGTTCTCTGATAATCAGTTCATACAACTTTCCTATAGAATTAGTTTTCAGGGTTCCAAGCCATGATCACTCGTGTTATCCATTTAGAGATGTAGCCAGACGGCACCCCCAAACAGGAACAAGCATTAGAAACAGGTTTCTCCGCTCAATCCCCATCCTGAAAGGCAAAGAGGATGGACATCAGAAGAAGAAGAAAACAGGAAACAACCTAGGAACCTGCCACAGAGGGCCTCTGAAAGCCTCTGTCCTGCAGACTATCAAAGCAGATGCTGAGCCTGATGGTCAACTGTCGGGCAGAGTGAATGGAATTTTATGTAAGAAGTGGGAAATAGTAAGAGCTGGAGAGGACAGGAAATCCACAAGGAGTGCAACAGAACAAGAAAATTTGAACACAGGGAACTTCCCAGAGACTCATACTCCAACCAAGGACTATTCATGGAGATAACCTAGAACCCCTTCACAGATGTAGTCCATGGCAGTTCAGTGTCCAAGTGGGTTACATAGTAATGGAAAGAGGGACTGCCTCTGACATAATCTGATTGGCCTACTCTTTGATCACCTCCCCCCGAGGGGGGAGCAGCCTTACCAGGCCACAGAAGATGACAATGCAGCCACTTCTGATGAGAACTGATAGACTAAGATCAGAAAGAAGGAGAGGAGGACCTCCCCTATCAGTGGACTTGGGGAGGGTCATGCATGCAGAAAGGGAGAAAGGGTAGGGTCAGGAGGGGAGGAGGGAGGGGCTTATGGGGGGATACAAAATGAATAAAGTGTAATTAATAAAAGTTAAAAAAAAGGAAACAGGTTTCTCACCCTGAGTCAGACAGCAGAGAATATGCCAATGAGAAAATTATTGGGGTCCTACAAGTTCCTTCATGGAAAACTCTAAAATCCAAAGAACTCAGTACTGTGTCCCACCTCTCAAAGGTGACACTATTTCCCAATAGAACTGCCCTGGGAACAATACATTTTATGCATAGCCCCTTGGGGAACATTGGATCTATAAAGTATAGAAGAAGAAACCATTAAAAATAGATGTGCTTTTGTAACAAATGCAACTCTTTCAGTGTCTCTGAAAATTAAATTTCATGCATCTATTGGAATTTTTCTTTATAAATTTCAAAACTCAGGTGGACACTGCCACTCTATCCTAGCATTGTGGCGACTGAAGCTATGCTTTGTGAGTACAGATATTATAATCATAGGACTTCATTTCAATTCTCTTTAGTTTTTATTTAAGTCCCCAGAAAGTTTCCAAGGTAAAATACTGTCACAAATGACACATTTGATTGTTTACAACCTCGTATCTCTGGTGGCAATAGAAAAATTAGAAATTTCTTTTTTTTAAGTTTATCTTAGTTTATTTACTTTACATCCTGAGGGTGGCCCCCACTTCCCATCCTTCCCTTCCCCTCTCTTTTTCCCCAGAAAAGAGGACTGCCACCGGAATTAACCTTCCCCAGCACATCAAGTCACATCAGGACTGCACAAATCTTCATCTCCTGAAGCCAGGCAATCCAGCCCTGCCAGGGGAGAGTGATCAAAAGCAGGCAATAGAGTCCATATTACAGACAGCTTCCCCTCCGTTGGCCAGGCACCCCATTTGAAAACCAATCTTCCTGTGGGCTACATGCAGGGGACGATAGGTCTAGATCATGCAAGCTCCTTGGCTGATGTCTTGGTCTCTGAAAGCCCCCATGTAACTGGGTTAGTTGTCTCTGTTGGTTTCCTTGTGGGGTTTCTCTCCCCTCCAGATCTTTGCATCTTTCCCACAATACTTTCACCGGACCACCATGCTTGGCTGCAAGTCCCAGGATCTGTGTCAATTTGCTGTTGGCTAGAGCTTCCCAGATGACAATCAAGTTAGGCTCCTGTCTTAAAGCATACCAGATATCATTAGTTTCAAGGGCTGGCTCTCTAGCATAGGCTGGGTCTCAGGTTTGCCTAATTATTATTTGAACTTTCCCTCTATCTTTGTTCCCTTGTTACCCCTACAATACTTGTACGCAGGGTAATTTTTGGCCTACAGGCTTTGTCTGTGGATTTTTGATCTCCTTCCTTGACTAGTTTATATGAGTTTTTCTCACTACCTTGTAGTATTATTTCATTCTGAGTTTTCAAATGCTTTTATTTTGACAACAAAACACTTTAACCACTGTTACTCATTCACGATTATGATGAAAGTTCATTTCTTTATAAACAATAGATTCCATTTATCTGTTATATGTATGCTGTTTTTTTCAATTCTATCTTTATTAAACCTACTATAAGATATTTAAACTTTACTTTAAAACTTCCCTTAAGACATCCTGCTTCACTTCTGGAAAAGTCAAATCATTATCAACATCTAACAGTAACAGGCTGACATGGTGCACTACTCTCCGCTTAGGAAGTACAAGCAGAAGAACTGTGATTTGCAGCTTGAAGATTTGTGGGCACTGAGCAACTCCACCTCAACAAAATAAAATTAAACAAAAAGTAAAATTATACTTCCTAGTTAAAGTGATCTGAAGAAGGACCCTAGAGTTTCCCTGTGGATTCTCTTTTCACTGGAGAAACACAGACCCTGAGGTTTACAGTACAGCCTGTCAGTCACTCTACTCTCACTGCTGAGCTGTTGTTAAGGTACCCTGCATGGTCGGTGACACTATCTTGAAATTTAAAAATGAGGAATTCAGCTAAACAGAGAATTCTCCAAAGAACAATATCAAATGGTGGAGAAACACGAAAAGAAATGTTCAATGTCCTTAGTTATTAGGGACATGCAAATCAAAACAACTCTGAGATTCCATTTCACACCCATCAGAATGACTAAGATCAAAAACTCACGTGACAACATATGCAAGAGAGGATGTGGGAAAGGGGAACCCTCCTCCATTGCTGGTAGGAATGTAAACTTGTACAACCACTTTGGCAATCAATCTGGCACTTTCTCAGATAATTAGGAGTAGTGCTTTCTCAAGACCAAGCTATACCACTCCTGGTAAAGATGCTCCACCATACAAACGGGACATTTGTTCAACTATGTTCATAGCAGCTTTTTTTTTTTAAATAATAACCAGAATCTGGAAACAACCTAGATGTCCCTCAACCAAAGAATACAGACAGAAATTGAAGTAAATTTATACAATGAAATACTACTCAGCAATTAAAAACAAGGGAATCATGAAATTTGCAGGCAAATGGTGAAACTAGAAAAGCTCATCCTGTGTGAGGTATCCTAGAAGCAAAATACACCCATGGTATATACTCACATATAAGTGGATATTAGACATATAATGCAGCATAAACATACTAAAATCTACAGTCATAAAGAAGCTAAACAAACAAGAGGACCCTATGGATATGCTTAATACTGATTCAGAAGGGAAAACAGGATAGAAAACAAAAGTGGTAGAAGAGAAGAAACAAGACAGAAGCCTACTACAGACACCACACAGCAGGCGATTATAGCAGATGAGACTCACAGCCAAACTTTGGACAGAGTACAGGGAGTCTTATGGAAGAAGGAAGATATACAAGGACCTGGAGCGGAAAGGAGTCATACAAGTAGACCAACAGAGCCAAAAAAAAGCAGGGCCTGGGGTTACTGCAGAGACTGATGCATCAACCAAAGACCATATATAAAGAGGACCTAGATACCCTGCCGAGATGTAGCCCATAGACAGCTCAGCCCCCATGTGGGCTCCCTAGTAAGGGGAGAACAGATAATCACTGACATGAACTCTGTTGCCCGCTCCTTGATCACTTCTCCCTGATGGAGTGATCTAGCCAGCCCACAGAAGAAAACGATCCAGGCAATCCTGATAGGACCTGATAGGCTAGGTTCAGACAGTAAGGGAGGAGGACTTTCCCGATGTGTGGACTAGGGAAGAGAGATAGGGAAAAAAGTGGGAGGGAATTTGAGACTTGGAGGAGATGAGGGATGGGACTACAACTAGGATACAAAGCTAACAGAATATAAATAATAATAATAATAGTAATAATAATCATAGTAATAAAAAGAAAAACATAAAATTATAATGTCTAAAAATGCTCAGTTATTATATAATTCTTCTGAACTGATACAGACAATGATTTTGAATAGATGATAGAAATTTTACTTGAAATATATAATATTAAATTATATTTTAATCTCTATCAGGCACATCATACAATTTTATGTGTTTTTACAACAATATCTGTTCATACCTCCAATTGCAAGATGCTGACTTACTATTTAAATGTGAATACTATGATAGACATGTATAGTTTCTTTTGCCAGATTTTAACATTTCATGGTAAGCACTAAAAAGAATCTGAATGTTGGGCCTAGAATGAAGAACGAGCAGTTAAGAGCACTGCTTGCTTCTCTTTCAGAGATCCCAGATTCACATCCCATCTCCCAAAGGCATCTAAAACCTCCTATAACATCAGTATCAGACAGCCCTTTCTGGCTTTCTCAGCCACTGAATATAGACATACAAATAGTCAGAGTACCCAGATATATTAAAAATAAATAAATAAGGATAAATTTATCTAATTAAAAAAGATACTATATTCTAAATATAGGATGTCTGTTTTTCTCCTTTCTTTTCTAAGAACGCATGGCATAATAGGAATGAAAGTCGTTTGTAACTGTAGTTAATTTGTTTTGCATGCAAATTGATTTACTAAAAAGAGACATATGGTAGATACAGCATTACACTTCATCAGATTATGAGCAAAAGTGTAGCATATTCTGAATCATCTTTATTTTTCTTAATGTGCTGTTTCTTCAGAACACTAAGTCGGTTGTTTTTATGGCAGGACACATGGAGTAATGTGACGCTCAATACTGGATGCTTTGGATCTCGGCCTCTTACCTGATCTGCTTAAGGACATTTGGACGACATATTGTTGGAAATTATCTCCTTTAGAGAAACTGAAAATTTTGGGGATGCTGATAGCTCATGAGACTCCAAATCACTGATCATCTGTCAGCCCAGGAAAATCCCTTTTCTTTCTCAACCAAGTTGAGAACACTTTGATAGCCATCCACCATATATCTCTGAACGAATTTGTACTTCTTTCCAGTTTTCCATGGTCTATAACAGGAATGGCCCTCTATTCAACAGCATGTACACTCTTCTGATGGGTAAAGACAAGTCCCTTCAGGGAAAAAGAACATTGATTGTCATTCCTACCAATGATTTGGACCAGAGCATCTTCAGCAACTTTGAAGACCATGCGTTTTTCACAGAATGTAGACATGTGTATTCACCTCCCATATCAATGAGTTTCTGACACATGGTAGCTGTGAAGGACATATGCAGTTTCATCTGGACACAGCTCATCACCTACATCATTCTCTTACTATAGTTTTCTTGCAGTTTACTAACATAGATGTGAAAAATAAAGAGATGCATTGATGGCATAAGAACAAATGGCTTGAAAAGAAAAATAAATTTGTGCCTGAATGGGGAGAGAAATACTGAGACAGAGACAGAAAGTCAGTGAGAGACTGACAGACAGTGAAACAGAAGATAATGAAAGGCAGAAAATCCTATTATTGACAAAAGACTTTCTTTTAAAGATTTTTATTAGATTTCTTCTAACCAAACATATGAAACTCTAAGTGGGATGTTAGTATCACTGTGATTTGAATAACATTAATTCTAGCTCTTTAAATAAATGATGTATCAAGTATTCTCATTCTACAGCCCTGTCTGTGATGGTACCAGTATCCTTAAGTATTCAATTTTGTGTTTACATTTTTTTCTGGAGAGTTGACTTTCAAATTTTTATTTACTTTTTCTGATAGAGTATTATAGAACCTTATCTTCATTTTCACAGGCCCTTTACGAAGACATTCACTGATTTTCTTAAGAGTCATTGTATGTAAAGCCTGTCAGTGTCACTCACAAACCCACTGCACCCCAGCCTCCTTCTTGTACCATGTTTCACACTCTGGTAACTTAATCACCTGTCACTTTTTCTTAATTCATACTGTGTGTACAATGAATTTACCGGTCACCTAGCTTGCTTTCATAAAAGGCTGTGTAATTGAATTTATTCATTAAGTCCATTTATATTCATGTTTCTTTTCTTAGAATTTTATAATGTTGCATGAAAACTGACTATTTCAATATATTGTTTAAATATACCTTTCATATATGTATATATAGACATGGTTATTTTATGCTCATGTTAATTACAATAATGATCCTAATCTCACCAACAATTAAAATGAACTATTAAATGTGTCACTCATGACTATAAAACATCAGTAGATTCAATTTAATAAAGAAACAAACTTTAATAAATATAATTACATTAGTTAAATGCTAATTTTATAAAATAAGCTACAAGAAGAAAGTGTTATTCTTGTGAGAATAACTATTTGAAACCCCAGTGTGGAAGTTACAGTGTAGTACTTACTCACATAGGGCAGTGGAGACTTCCCGCACTCTATGTGGGTGACACTGAATGAGGGCTCTAGTAAGAGAGGACTGAGAGTCTGAACTACCCATCTTTTGTAGACAGGCACAGCTTCCAGTGGTGCATTCAGTTGAGTTGCTGCCTGAGGGGTCCCATGAAGAACCTCAAACAGCTAAGGCTGATGCTAGGGCAGAAGGTCCCTTTCTAAAACCTAACAGTGAACAGTGAGCCCATTGCCAAAGACAATGTACATACAGCTCACTGAACATGAAGAGGTTGAGCTGGTACCTGTGTAAAGCCTTCACCATCATGTTCTGGTGTTTGCAGGAAGGTTTACTTCAGGCAATGGAATGATAAACCTGAGCACTAACCCAGCCACAAAACTTTCAGCCTACGATTTGTCCTGCCTGCAAGAATTACACGGAAATGGTGGCATAGGAGAGGTCAACCAATGTCTGGTTTAATTTAAGTCCCATACCACCAAAGGGAGCCCACAGTTGACCCTGCCTGCATGGCCAGAAATTAGAGACTAGGTAACCAAAAAAACCTAGGGAAGAACTAGCCCCATATGAGGGTTTTTTTTTTCTTTTTTTTTTTTTTTTTTTTAGTTACATTTTATTAATTCTGTATCCCAGCCGTGCCCCGAACCCTCGTTCCCTCCCAGTCCCTCCCTCCCTCCCTCATCACCACTGTGCCCCTTTCTAAGTCCACTGATAGGGGGGACCTCCCCCCATTCATCTGATCCTGTTTTATCAGGTATCTTCATTGAGTTCCTGTTAGAAATAGTCCTTGTTCCCCTCACTTTGGGAAACCAATTGGTTACTGAGCTACCACAGGCTACATCTGAGCGGAAGTTCTAGGTTATATCCATACATGGTCCTTGGTTGAATGTCAGTTTCAGAAAAGACCCTGTGCCCAGATATATTTTCCCTTGTCTTATTGTGTCTTGTTTTGTCATATTTGGTTGTTATCTTTTGGAGGCCTGCTTCTTTCTGAAGGAAAACACAGGGCGGATGGATGTGGGAGATGAGCGGAGTGCTGCTAGGAAGAGAGGGAGAAGATACTGTGGTCCGTAGGTATTATATGAGGAGAATCTATATTCTCCTCATTTCATAAAAATGTAAAAAACAAAACAAAACAAAAAAACAAAAAAAACTTGTAATTAAACAATTATCTCTGTGTTGATCTTTCAGTTTAAATACTGACTAATTGATTTTTAGAAAGCATTTTATTTTTAATCAACAGACCCTTTCATACTGCCTCTGCTGGTTGAAGTAATACACACTTTTTTTTTTTTTTGGCTGAAAGTAGATTTTTTTTTTTTTTTGGTTACATGCCATTGATTGCTTATATGCAGGGAGATTGGCATTAATCTACCTCTTTATCTTCATACCCATCAAAGGGAATTGGTTAATGTTTCTAAGATGTTCATTTGTTACATTATTGTCAGTCCATTTCACACTAGCAGCAATACCATTAAATTTATTACTGACATTTCAGACAATGGGCTATAGATGGTTTGACCCATAAAAGAGCACGTGAAACACTGTAGAACAGCACCCTTGCAGAAATAGAAGGGCATAAAGTGTATGGTCTCATGAACTATGTCCTGTATTTCTTTTCATTTACCTTCTGTTTCTCCAGTAACATATCCGGTAAATTATTTAGAGACTAACAAGGATGGCACTGCAGTGAGGGCCTTCCTTCTCTGAGAAGCAGGGAAAGGAGGGATGGGGGAAAAGGTTGGGAAGGTGGGACTGGGAGTACAGGAGGGAGAGAGTTGTGATCAGGATATATAGTGAACACACGGATAAAGAGAAAAAAACAGTTAAACAAACAATTGGAGATATTAGGGATACAAAGCACATACCTAAACACAATAAAAGCAATATTACATCAAGCCAATAGCCAATATCAAATTAAAGGGAGAGAAACTTAAAGCAATTCCCCTAAAATCAGAGACAAAACAAGGTTGCCAAATCACTCTACATCCATATAGCACTTGAAGTCCTAGAGAGAGCTATAAGACAACTAATGGAGATCAAGGCGATAGAATTTGGAAAGGAAGAAGTCAAAGTATCATTGTTCACAGATGATATGATAGTATATATAGGTGACCACTAAAAGTCTATCAGAGAACTCCTACAGCTGATAAACACCTTCAGCAAACTGGCTGGATAAAATATATATATATATATATATATATATATATATATATATATATATAACAACAAAAATATCAGTAATCCTGTTATGCAAATGATAAATAGGCTGAGAAAGAAACTGGGGAAACAATACTCTTCACAATAGCAACAAATAATATTAAAAAATCTTGATGTAACTTTAACCAAGCAAGTGAAACACCTGTAAGTCAAGAACTTTAAGTCCTTGAAGAAAGAAGTTGAAGAATATATCAGAGGATGGATAGATCTCCTGTAGATTAGTAGGATTAACATAGTAAAAATAGCTATTTTACCAGAAGCAATCTACAGATTCAACACAATTCTCATGAAAATTCCAATACAATTCTTTACAAACTTTGATTTAAAAAATACTCTTTTTTATACGGAAAATCAAAAGATCCAGGATAGCAAAAACAATCCAGAACAATAAAAAAACTTCTGGAGGTATCACCACCCCCAATTTCAAGCTGTACTACAGAGAAATAGTAATAAAAGAACATTCATGGGGCAGACGTAAGCCCCCTACAAATATGTAGCAGATGTGCAGCTTGGTCTTCATGTGGGTGCCCTAACAACGGGAACAGGGAATGTCTTTGACTTCGTTGTCTGCCTTTGTTTGGATCCCTCCCACCAAACTGGGCTGTCATGTCCAGCCTCAATAGGAGTGGATGGGCCTACTCCTAATGCATCTTGATGTGCCAAGACATACTGAAATATAGTGAGGCCACTCCTTCTGTGAGGAGAAAGGGGGAGGGGATGATAATGGCAGGGGAGGTGAGAGGGAGAGACTGGAAGAAAGGGAAAGAAGAGGAGCTATGATCCAGATGTAATTAATGAATTAAAAAAACAAAACCAAAACACTACACACTAGGACTGAATATTGTGCTTTAAGCCAAAGCCAATAATAATAATTTTAAAATACCCTCAGGATTTACACACATCTACATGTTATAGGGATTTTAAAAATAAGCCAATAATTCTATTAATTTTAAATAATACATATGTAAAGCTAGTTAATGCATGAAAAATGCATATTTATTATATAGCCTATTCTTATAGGTAAAACATATTTGTGAATGCTATACTTCCTTCTAAATTAAATCTTCAGCAATGTCTACATAAGTATACTTCATTACATATGTACATAAACTTATGAATCCTTTAAAGATTTTTCACTCCCCAATATTTTGAGTAGTAACTGTCATACTCCCCTTTGGCTACTAAGTTTTAATTTGGATATGACTAACTAAAGTTAGTCAGTCTGGAGGTATTGAATAGTATTTCTCATTCTTTTCAAAATTATACGAAGAATGGGCTTTAGTCCTTCTACATTCCCAGTTACATGTCAACAAGTGTGTATCCTGCTCCAGAGGTTCAAGCTTCTGTTAAATAGATGTATTCTTCAATGGAAAACATGTGAATGTGCATAATTGTTATTGAGGACAAACAAATTTATTGGAAGGTTATATTTCCTATGACATGAGGAAATTTCAATAAGTAGTTCTAAAAATCAGCAATCTAAATGGTTCTGGGTGACCTAAAATCTTCTTGAGTGACTGTATTGTTATTAGGCACTTTATAGAAGAATTTCTTCCATTGCTTCACCAGCTACAGGAACCTGATTTTACTAGATTAATGTGTTTTTTTCTACAATAATTTTGCTTCAATATAGTGTTACATGTTTGTAAATAGTGCGCATGAGATAGTTAGCCAACATTTTGAGTGAGCACCACTGAGCTTCCTATTTGTCAGTAAATGGTTCAATTTAGTTGTGAATGATAAATATAAAGTTCTTGAGAGGACTGAGGAGAAAAAATGCTTTAAAATATTGCATTTTGATAAATGAAATATTTCTTTACTGTAACAAAAAATAAAGAATGAACTCCCATTTGAACATACTGCAAATATAACATCACTTTCCCTATGGTGAATATAGCCAGGTATTAAATATAGAAAATTTTTTAAAAATAGCAAAACATTAAAGATAGTGAGCTTAAGAGAAAATTAAATGCCCAAGGCAATGCAGTATCTAAAAAAAGATAGAATACAAATTTCAAAGTAATAGAATTAAAAAATGGGAAATTGCTTCGGAAATGGAAAACATACTTTTAAATATTTATTAAAAATCAACATGCAGATCAGTGAAACTGTTAAAATTTTTAGCATAAGCAGCTGGAAAAAAAGAACAAAGTGAAAACATGGGAGGTCTATGGTCTACATTTGGCACAGCAGTTAAGAATATGTGCTGCTCTGGCAGAGGACACAGGTTCTATTCCTACTCCCCTCATTCGCTCCCAACCAAGTGTAACTCCAGTTCCATACAATCTGACCATCATCCACCCACCATAGCACGTGCAAGGCCAAAACATACACAGACATAGACACATTAAAAAAAAAACTTTTAAAAATGAAAATACAAATAATTAATGACTTTAAAGACTGAGTTTAGGTTTTGGCTTAGATGGCAGTGTAGAAAACAAAACAAAACAATACAAAACAAAAAACAGGAGTAGAGTTAATTTCTCCAATGTGCATGAGATCCAAATAACTATTGCTTATCTAATGGGGGGATATAGAAAAGGGGAAAATAAGGACTAGAGACAGTAAATTAGAGTCACACTTCTCTTCTAAAAGAAAGGTTTAGACAAAAGAATTCACAGACTAAAAAGCCTAATTGGATAACTTCATATAATCACATATTACCTTTTAGAATTTTCAGGACAAAAGATAATAGGGAAGTTACTAAAGAAAGTAGGCATTAGTACTTCTCATGTTTAAATGATTGGTTTGACATCTGATCCTCATTTCCAAAGACCGAGTTAAGAGAAAAAAATGATGTGATTTTTATAGAGCAATTATTTTAAAATCCATATTATTTTGAATCTCAAAAGTCTTCAGCTTCCTGAGGTCACTCAGTGGCTCTTGCCACATGCGGCCTGGTGGTTTATTTCCATTTTTGGTGTCTATGCATAGGTGAGGGAAGAGGTAAATCTCTCCACAAAGTTGACCTCTGACCTCTACCCATAAACAATAGCATATAAGTGCCACAGATGATGTGATTTTATATACAAAAATAATAGGATTAAATTAATAAATATAAATTGTCAATCATGTTGCTTAACTTAAAGTGGATAGAAAAAAATAGATTCAAAGAAGGAAACATTAGTACAATCAATCAACTAGCCAACAGGTATATGGTTCAGAGGATGAAGATAGTTAAAAAATAATATCTTTATAAATGTAAAGTATTTGTATGGGTGGCCATCCATGTTCATGTATGTATATGTGTGTGGACATTGACTTTAGCTTTATTTCTCTATTGCTTTCTACTATATTTTTAATAGCAGGTCTCCATCTCAGCTGTGCTGGAATTGCAGAAGCATGATATGAAACTCAGCTTTTGCATGGGTGCTCGTTCTCCAAACTCAGGTCTTCTTGCTTTAACGGCAATCACTTTATCTACTAAAGCAGACCTAGAGCAAATATTTTCAATGGTGAATTAATATGAGTTTTATATATGGACAATTAATGACACAATTGCAAGCTTTAAAATAATTGGTAAGCAACTTTTTCTTATAGGGTATAAAAATAAATATAGTTTAATTAATGGGATTAAAATTACAACTCTTTTTTTTGTCAAGTAGTTAGGATTGGTGAAGAAAAAGTACCACAATAATATCTTTGATTGTGAATTCAAAGATATTATTAGGGTACTTTTAATTAGTAGGGAATTAGACCCATGCTACCTCTTCTTTCTTTTTTTTTTCTTTTTTTAAAACACACACACACACACACACACACACTTCTCTCTCTCTCTCTCTCTCTCTCTCTCCTATTTATAGGTGACGTACTAATTTTTTTCAGGTAGTCTTTTGAAAACTGGGCTATTTAGCATAAAGCTAGTAAAAACACACACACACACTTTAAATGTAGATAGAAAGGAAGTTTTTCACATCATTACAGTTGAGAAGAAATAAGGAGAAATGCAGAGGTTTGGGTTTATCATTCAATCTTGAGGACTCTCTCTATGACCTAACTTCCTTTATTAACCTTTATAAGCTATCATTTCTTTGTCTTAAAATTAACACAGTTTTAAAAGCAAGAGTTTAATATAAGTACTTTCGTGAGAAATTTCAGCAAGGAAGTACCCTATAAGGTGGTGCTGAGACACCAATCCTTTCTTTTTTATTTTTACTTTTTAAATCTATGCTAAGTGGTCAACTGATCTCTTCCATCATCAACTCTCTGCCCTGATAGGCTATCTCATCACCAGCTCAAAACAACAGGGAAAGTTAACCATTGGCTTAAGCTATTAAAATATAAGCCAAACATCCTTTGTAATTTCATCATCCCACCTATTTGTAATAGAAAGTTGACTGACACAGCACCTCTTTTTTTCCTCAACAGTGATGGCATGCTTACAGTAAGTTTAACAATAAATGCAACTGTAAACATTTCTTGAAAATTTAACATAACCCCTGACACATACATAACTGGTAGGCAGTTTGATCTTCATGTGGGTGCCCGAGCAAGCGGAGTGGGACTGTCTCTGACATGGACTAGGTTGCCTGCTTTTGGAGCACTTTTCCCTAGCTGAGTTGCCTCGTTTGGCCTCAGTGGAAGAGGATGTACTTAGTCTTGGATATGCTAGGGTGTGTTGGTAAGAGGAGGCTCTCCTTTTCCAAGAAGAGGAGAGGGAAAAGGGGGAAGAGAGTAGGAGGGTAGGAGGGTAGGATCAGGAGAGGAGAATTGAGGGGGTAAGCTCGGGATATAAAGTGAATAAATAAATTAATTAAGATAGAAAAGTTGTTTATGTTCAAACAGTGATGAATTTAAAGATGGTTTTCAAAAACAGATTGTACAATGATACTGAAAGTGTTTGCAATTCAAAGGTGTAAGAGTTATAAACCGATACTGTTGAAAGTATTAGTATTTTGGCAAATAGGTAATGATGAGACCTATTAAAAACACAGGGACTTTGCACTCATAAATTAACTACAAAAACACATATTTTTTGTGTTTTCTGTACTCAGTAAATTAAGTAGAAGCAGCAAATTGATAAATATGCAATCACTTAAGACATTTGAGTACTTCATTATTTCAGTGGGGTTTAGTGATTATTATAACATCTACATAAAATTTAAACAATGCTATTGAATAATCAGACTATCATTAATGAACTAACCATCAAAGAGAAAAAATGAGGTCAAGAGCTCTTCAAATATCTGCGATTTGACTTTTTAAGACTACTTTTTAAAAATAATTTTAAGTTTTATTATATTTTTACAACTTATTCATTATATATTCCCATTGACACCCCCTCTACTAACTCTCCCCATTCCCACCCTCCCCACTTCTTCCCCCATCCCTTTCTCCCAGTCCACTGAAAGGGGGAGTTCTTCACCAAAGCCATCTGCTCATAGCTTGGTAATTCTCATCAGGACTCCCTGGATCCTCTTCATCCTTGTCCTGGCAAGGTGGCATCACCAGGGATGAGTGATCAAAGAGCAGACAACCGAATTCATGATAGAGACAGCCCCTTCTCCCTTCACTTGGAGATTCACATGAAGACTGAGCTGCCAATCAGTAATGTCTGAGCAGGAGGTCTAGGTCCTCTCCATGCAGGTTCTTCTTTGGTGCATCAGTCTCTGCAGGAATCCCTGTGCTCAGATCCTTTAATTTTGTAGGTCTCCTTGCGGGGCTTCTGTCCCCTTGATGTCCCTCTATCCCCACACCTCTCTTCTTCTGTAAGACTCTCTGTGCTCTTCCCAAAGTTTGGCCTTGAGTCTCAGTATCTGCTTCCATTCCCCGTTGGGTGGAGCCTTTCAGAGGACTCTCTATAGTAAGCTCCCATCCTGTTTCTTCTCTTCCACCACTTCTGGTGTCTGCCCTGTTTGCCTCTCTGAATGAGATTTAAGCGTCCTCCCTAGGGCCCTATTAGTGTTTAGCTTCTTTAGGTCTGTAGATGGCTGTCCTATATTATATAGCTATTATCCACTTATAAGTGAGTGTATACCATGCTTGTCTTTCTGTTTCTGGGTTACCTCGCTCAGGATGATCTTTTGTAGTTCCATCCATTTGCCTCTAAATGTCATGATTGTTTTTAATAGCTGAGTAGTATTCCATTGTGTAGATATACCACAATTTCCTCCTCCACTGAGGGACATCTACGCTGTTTCAAGTTTCTGTCTATAACAGCGAAAGCTGCTAAAAATTGTGTCTAGAGCAGTAGTTCTCAAATCTTTCTAATGCTGTGACGCTTTAATACAGTTCTTCATGTTGCAGCAATCCACAAGCATAAAATTATTTCATTGCTACTTCATAATGGTAATTTTGATATTGTTATGTATAAATCATAGTATAAATGTCTAATAGGCAGGGTATCTGCTATGCAACCCTTGTGAAAGGGTCACAAGACCCACAGGTTGAGAGAACACTCTAGACTATGGAGGGATGGATCAGGAGTAAAAGATGAACAGTGTTCTTGCAATGAACCCAAGCTCAGATTCCAGGACCCACTATATACTTTTCACAACTGTTTGAGATTCCAGCTCCAAAGTATCTAACCTCTGAATTTCTTTTTTTTTTCATTTTTTTATTATTTTTTTATTAATTACAGTTTATTCACTTTGCATCTCCCTTGTACCTCCCTCCCTATCCCACTCTGGATTTCACAGGAAGCTTTACTCATAAGCACATACATGCAAACACACACACACAAACACATACAGTGATACACACACACACTGATACACACACCACAGAAAAATAAACAGACATACTATCTAAAAGAAAATTATTTTTAACCTTTATAAAATAATTTCTGAATATTTTAGTGTGACATTATAATGAAAAATATTAAGGAAGCTAAAGTGTTTTGCTTTTGTTGTTTTTAAGTTTTGGAATTTAAAATGACAAACCTTAATGAAGCTTGAGTATAAACAAAAACAAGAGAAAATAAATTATATATAAACAAAGAAAAATTAAGTCAAATACTTCTATTGTGTCTTTTATCTTTTGGAGATTACAGTGTATCATTCCCCACTTTACTTTCCTCCCTCCAAACCCTCCCACATATCCTTGCTCTTTTTCAAATTCATAGCTGCATATTTGTTATATTTGCTGCTTCTACTTAATTTACTAAGTACACAGAACAAAAAAATTATGTGTTTTGTGGTTAATTTATGAGTGCAAAACCCCTATGTGTTTATTAATAAGTCTCATCTTACCTCTTTGCCAAAATACTATTACTTTGAACAATCTCTGTGCATAATTCAGATGTCCATCAACGGAGGAATGGATACAGAAATTGTGGTATTTTTACACAATGGAATACTAAACAGCAATCAAAAATGAGGAAATCATGAAATTTGCAGGCAAATGATAGGATCTAGAAAAGATCATTTTGAGTGAAGTATCCCAGAAGGATAAAGACAAACATGGTATATACTTGCTTATATAGACCTACAAGATATGATAAACATAATGAAATCTATACACCTAAAGGAGATAAACAAGAAAGCAGACACGGGGTAAGATGATCAATCCTCACTTAGAAAGACAAATGAGATGTGCATTGGACGTATGACAGGAGCCTACAACAGAAGGCAGCTGAAAGACTCTACCAAGCAGCGTTTCAAAAGAGATACTAAGACTCATAACCAAACCTTCAGCAGAAGGGGAGTTAGTAATACGTGGAAAGGATAGGAGCCCCACAAAGACCAAATATATCTGGGCAAAGGGTTTTTTTTCTGAAACTGTTTCTCCAACCAAGGACCATGTATGGATATAACCTAGAACCTTTGCTCGGATGAAGCTCGTGGTAGCTCAATAACCAATTGGTTTCCCATAGTAAGGGGAACAGGGACTCTTTCTGACAGGAACTCAATGGCAGGCTCTTTGACCTCCCCATCCCCCAAGGGAGGAGCAGTTCTGCTAGGCCACAGAGGAGGACTTTGCAGCCAGCCCTGAAGATACCTGATAAAACAGGGCCAGACAAAAGGGGAGGAGGTCCTCCCCAATCCGTGGACTTGGAAAGGGGCAGGGAGAAACTGAGGGAGGAAGGGTGGGATTGGGAGGGAATAAGGGAGTGGTATACAGCTGGGATACAGAGTTAATAAAATGTAACTAATAATAAAAAAACAATAACAAAATAAAATAAATAAAAATAAAAAATAATAATGAAGAAAAATTTTTAAAAAAAAGCTTTCATAGTGCTGTCTGACATCATAAAACCTAGTCCTCAGAGAGGAATAATTCAGGCCAGTTCCAGTTCAGGGGCCTCTGGGCCATATAGATGAATATGGTGTCTTCAGCAATCACCGAGGGCAGTGTGTATGCTCTGGAAGTGTCTCCATGAACTCAAAAGATAGCTTCTTATGCCTCATTTTGAGGTTTTCATGGCTGGTCTTTAGCTTGCATGGAGTTTCATCAGCTTAGATGAAAAATTTTCATTTAAACTCTATGTGTATATTTATTTACAGACTTACTTGTATTAAATGGCAAGTAGTTAATACTATGATTCGTATGTTTTTCAGATAACCCCACTGCTGTATTTATCTCCTTCCCCCTTCCTAATTAGATGTACCCCTTCTTTTTGTATTTCCTGGATCAGATCATTTGTACCCAGCAGTTTCTCTCTCATTTTTGCTCTTCTACCCTCCCTGCTCACCTTGCCAATGGATTTCTAATATCTACAGTTACTCTGATATATTGACTCATGGCTGAATATACAGAGCTATCAGGTTCAGATGAGTGAGAAAATGTCCTGTTTGTCAAAACAGACTCTTTTGAGATGTGAAATACAATCAGTTGGGGGCAGTGTTTTGAGACAGGACGCTACATAGTGATGCAGGTCTGGCTGTCCTGGAACTCACTGTGTAGTTCAGGCTGGACTCAAACTCATAGAGCTACCCACGCTTCCTACGACAGGAGTAAAGGCCTTTTCCTATACTCGTATAATCTAAATTTTAATAATTATTATATATATATATATATATACTGAAAATTATTATAAATGAAAATGAAAAGCTGGTTTTATGTAAAACTTAAAATTAAAAATTAAATCAAAAAGTTTAATTTAAGCAAAAATGAAAGAGGATGGAGAGTCTAGTAGTTAAGAGCATCAACTGCTCTTGTAGAGAACCTAAATTGTGCTCCCAGCACAAATATCAGGATATCCAACTTTCTGTCTGCCGTGGATGTCTTCACTCACAAGGCACACTCACGAAGAATGAGGCACATATATACACACTTAAATAAAAATAAAAGTTTAGGGCATTAACAATAATTAAAGTATTAATTTATCTTCAAAAATAATAGAAACAATGAATAAAAATATGAGCACAATGCCTGTTAAATAAATGATTAGCAAAACTGAAGAAGCCAAAATCCTAATAGAAAAATTTAATAATATTATTGAGAAGAATAACAAAGTTATGGATTCAAAAAGATGAATTAATCATTTAATACAGACACGTACTATTAGGAAAACCTTGTGCAGAAAGGGAACAACATTAGGATTATTTTGGAAGTAATAATAACATAATTCCTTAAAGTTAACAATTAAGAAAAAAATGAAATATGAAAGTTATATAAAACAAAGGTACAGTTTTTGCAAAAGCTTAGTCTTCATAATTTATATCCCATATTTGGTAGTTGTGCCCTTAGCTGCAGTATTGTCTTATTTTTACTTTTTACAGTTGAATAGATAGTATAATTAAAATAATAATAAAATATCATAATTCTGAAGTTCAGTTATGATTTTTAATATTTTTATGTATTTAATATATTTTGATTTTTTTTTCCTTTTTGTTGCTCTTTGAGTGATTTTTGGTCATTCTTCATAATAAAAAGGCCTGTTTGTTCAAAAAGCCATGATGTAATGTCATGCATAAGGCTGTTTTTGTTTTCTTATCATAAATAAAATCCATATAGGAGAAGTTTGCAGCTGGGATTATTTGGTTGAGTGAATATCATAATTTTTTTTTAAGCTTGAACTTCAAATCCATTTCTTAAATGTTATCCAAATAAGTAAAATGCAGTAGTAAGAGAGGTGGGTAGATGAGCGTTTGCACTGTGTTATGTTCCACAGACCACATGGTCTGTGGAAGGGACCAAGGCATTTGCTGTATTCTGTACACCCTTATTTTAATGGATATTTGGAGTTTTTTATTTACTTTGCAATATTAAGGAAATGTTCAACTACGCCTAGAAATGAAAATAGCACCATGTAATGTCAGAGGGTGAATAATTCCATTTCAGCCAAATTAAAGTCCATTTTAGAAAGAATGAAAATTCTTTGTTGAGGAATAAGTAAAACTAACAGAGACCAGTAGATTTTTAACAAATATATATTATCATCTGCTTGGTCTTATTTCTCAATTTTATATTTTCTCCTGGCAATGTGAGGAAACAAAGCAAACCAGGGATATGCAGATGACTTCTGTTTTCCCCACATTTTGCAAGAAACTTTTAAACATCTTCACCATTAGAAAATTGATTAAGGCGTTTACTTTAATTTGCATTTAGGGTAAATATGTGTAATGAGGAAAGGCTATGTGGAAAAAAGAAAGATGTATACCATTAGACACAACTATGCAGCTTTGTGCTCTGCTGAATTCATTTAAATCTCATTATGGAAAAGCTCTCTATGTGAGAAACTAGAGGGAGAAGGTTTGGTCAAAATGGCTTCTACATTTTTTTATTGCCCACCAAAACTGTGCATAATCTTTTTGGCATATACACCTGATACCTTGGTTGCAAGATACAGAGAAATCAGTCTGGAACTTAGCTGAACTTTTCCTCCATACTGATCGGAGTTTTATAGAATTGGAAGGTACCTCTCTGTGCTGCTGGGAGAGAAAAAGACATAATTGGGTTCATGCACAAGAGACTTCAGAACTGTAACAACAACCTGCTCGGAATGATGTGTTCATTGGTGAAATGCAGCACTGTGTTTACAGGAAAATGCATCTCTAACTAGATTTGCGTGGTGTTTTATAGAAGAAATGCCATGTTCATTACTGTCAATCTGGTCAAAAACCTGTGGCTGATGAAGTCATTGCATGCTGGGAGGAGCTTATTACTGCTATTTTGCCTAACTACAAAGACAGGTATTTATGACCTGAGGAAAAGTGCCACTACTCTAAGCCTTAGTAAAAGAACCATCTTTCTGAAATAAATTGTGGTAATTGCCAAAAAAACACAAGACAGGGCCTGTCAGTGAGTAACCATGGATTGGGGAGCAGCTCATGGAGGCATTAAAACTTTCTGCTGAAGGACTGAATTCTGTTGAATTGCAGGGATGGCAAACTCAATGTGTTCAGTTGTGTACTCAGTGCACACCAGAACAAATGGATAGTTTCAACTCCATGTTCTCCCAGTTGGCACTGGTTAAAAATCAATGGATTACAAATACAAACTCCTGAATGAGAGGATCGGACTTTAAAGAGGAAATAGAATACTGGAAAGGGAGGTTAGGAAGGGTGACAGTGGCAATAATAGAATAAATCTCTCTCTCTCTCTCTCTCTCTGTCTCTCTCTCTCTCTCTCTCTCTCTCTCTCACACACACACACACACACACACACACACACACATGCGCGCGCACGCGCACATGCATGCACTTATAGAATTCCTAAGAGGAAGCTCTGTTGTAGGTGGTGATTAATATTTAGTATTGACATATCTTCTGGTAATGCTGCTGTTAATCCTAAACAGCTGTATACCCAAATCACCACACAGACACTGGGATTTATTTATGTAACCCTGAACACAATGCTAGGCAATGGTTACTCCCTCCTAAACCTCCAAGCCCTCATAGTTTCCTAACATTTAGATTATACTTGCTTTTTGTGAAATCTTAGGTCTGGTTCATGCTCCATGTCCTCCAAGATCTGTCCTCACTCTCTCTCCCAGCTCTCTCCAGCCTTTTTTCCTCTCACTCTTTCCTGTCCTCAAGCTCTTCCCCTTTTCCTGTCCTCTGGCTCCTCCCCTCTCCTACCTACTTCCTTTAGCTGCTCAACATTGTGGCTAGTTGCTTTATTTGGAAGTTTACACAAAGATGAGAGAGGTGATGCTTAGAATAAGTACCACAATACAATATCTGGACTGAAACCAGAGAGTAGGGGAGAGAAATCAGCATTTGAATGAACAAGGGTAAGGTGTGTATACATTTCAAAAGAACATTATACCAACAAAGCTCATAAAATAAAACTCATCAAAATTCCTTATTAGTTCTAGATGCTCATGTGAATATTATATTACATGATTTTTTGCAATAATTCTGTTCAGGACTAAGTTTTGCCTATGTTGTGCAGTACGGGCTTACACTTGCAAACAGACTTCCCTGTGTTTAAACTACAGCTATGAGCTCCCATATTGTACCAATTATGTTTTTTTTATTTTTTTATTTTTATCAGTTACATTTTATTAATTCTGTATCCCAGCCATGCCTTAAAGAAGCAAATGATCCTGCAATGTAACTACATTACACTCATCAGGAAATTCAAGTGAAATTTTCCTGTTATACAATTATCAGGAAATGCAAGTCAAAATTTACTTGTTGTGATAAATTCATTTAATTCATCATCCTTATCCAAATGTCATCAATCATCTACATAACTTAATTTAGATTGACTTATCATTCTTGTGAGGAATAAGGTTGTGTGTTAGTTTTCTGCTGCTATGATGATAAAATACTATTACTTTTAGGTAGCTTATAGAAAAAAGCATTTATTTTTGCTCAAGGTAGCTTATTGAAGCAAGAGATTTTTCAGCTTCACGTTCGAGAGGTAAAAGAGTCCATCATGGTGGGTAGTATGGCAGCAATGGAGGGCACGCGTCAGGAGCCAGATGCTTAGAGATGGCTTTTATTTTTTTTCACAAGGGCAAAACAGAGGGATCGAACTGACTAGAGGTAGGGTGGGTTATTTACTCTCATATGTACCTCCTGTAGTGATACTTCATCTAGCAAGGCTGCATCTTCTAAAATAGCACTGAATATTCAAGTAGGTGAGACATTATGGGATATTTTTCATTCAAAGTAGCATAACAGTCTCATCCAGCATAACATATTCATTTCATTCCAGTGCAGTTTTTAGCTCCCATTCACTTGAAGGGCCTCTCAGTCTTTGTTTTGTAATATTGGATGTTTATGTGTGTAGGAGGTTATTTTGACCTCTCCCTCTTGGTGCTTTGTTACTTTTTTCTGGCGTAATTTTCCCTCCTTCTGACATATATTAGAAAACAAACAATTACCCTGATTTGTCTTGGTAGGGCTGAGGTCTCCTGTTGACCTTTGGTGGTATGTCCAATACATAGTACAAGATGCCTACTTTTCCCTTTGTGTTAAAAGATGCACATGAGGGACAAGTTATATCATTTATTAATAATTTTCTTATTCAGTAATCATCAGTTATTTGGCTATGTCCCATTTTAATGACTTTTTGCTTCTACCGTTAACTTTAAAACTCATATTTATTTCAAAGTAATTTATCATTAATTATGATACGCTAACTTTCAACTCTCTTTGGTTGATAAAAGCTCCTGATGAGACCTAATTGACTAGGATCAGAAGGAACGAAAAGAAGACGTCCCCTATCAGTGGACTTGGGGAGGGGCATTCGTGCAGAGGGGGGAGGAAGGGTGAGATTGGGAGGAGAGGAGGGAGGGAACCATAGGAGGGATACAAAGTGAATGAAGTGTAATTAATAAAGATTTTTTTAAAAAGCTCACAAACTCTTATTTGTGTCATTTCAACTCATACACAACATGCTGTTAAGCATCTCTGTACTTTTCCTCAAAAAGGTATTTTAGGCTTAAATCATTTTGAGAATTAGTTTTTGAAAACAATAAATATCCCAGGATCATGGTGTCTTTGATTATATAACAGTATTTAAATGGTAAGTCCTGGTCTCATTTTGTCAAAGATATCCCTGTAGACATCAGTAGAGTTTATTCTAATTTATCAAATGCCAACCTATCACCATAAAATATGGAATGTTTCCACTTTCTTAATATTCTGTATGCGTACCACTTTTCTTCTAAACTGGGATTTAGTATTCCTGGTAGTCTCATATGCTTATTGGTTTGCTAAAGTGTGCCTGTTACTTAACTCATTTGCTAACAGTTTCTGTTAATATAAAAAAGATATGATTTAAGTGTACAGATTTTAATGTTTATCCTATCTTACAGGTCTAATACCCACTTATATGTGAGTATATATCATGTGTGTCTTTCTGCTCCTGGGAGACCTCACTAAGGATGTTCTTTTTTAGTTCCCACCATTTGCCTACAGATTTTATAATTTCCTTGTTTTTAACTGCTGAGTATTATTCCATTGTGTAGATGTACCACAATTTCTGTATCCATTCCTCCATTGATGGACATCTGGGTTGTTTCCAGTTTCTGGCTATTAAGAATAAAGCTGCTACAAACATGGTTGAGCAAATGTCCTTGTTGTATACTTGAGCTTCTTTTGGATATATGCCTAGGAGTGGTATAGCTGTTTGCTGAGGAAGCACTATTCCTAATTATCTGAGAAAGCACCAGATTGATTTCCAGAGTGGTTGTATAAGTTAACATTCCCACCAGCAATGGAGGAGGGTTCCTCTTTATCCACAACCTCTCCAGCATATGTTGTCCTTGAGTTTTTTATCTTAGCCATTCTGATGGGTGTAAGGTGAAATCTCACGGTTGTTTCAATTTGCATCTCTCTGATAGCTAAGGAAAAGACCCAGGGTAAGATTATCAAGCCTCACTTAGAAAAACAAATGGGATAGACATTGGAAGTAGGAGAAAACACATAGCAGGATAGGAGCCTACCACAGAAGGCCTCTGAAAAACTCTAACCAGCAGTGTATCAAAGCAGATGCTGAGACTCATAACCAAACCTTTGGTAGAGTACAGGGAATCATATGAAAGAAGGGGGAGTTAGGATGATCTGGAGAGGACAGGAGCACCACAAGGTCCAAATATATCTGGGCACAGGGATCTTTTATGAGACTGTTTCTCCAACCAAGGACCATGTATGTATATAATGTAGAACCCCTGCTCAGATGTAGCCCTTGGTAGTTCAGTATCCAAGTGGGTACCCTAGTAAGGGGAACAGGGACTATTTCTGACATGAACTCAATGGCTGGCTCTTTGACCCGCCACTCCCCCTGAGGGAGGAACAGCCTTGGTAGGCCACAGAGGAGGAAATGGCAGCCAGTCCTAAAGATACTTGATAATCTACAGTCACATGAAAGGGGAGGAAGACCTCCCCTATCAGTGGACTTGGAAAGGAGTAGGGAGGAGATGAGGGAGGGAGGGTAGGATTGGGAGGGAATGAGGGAGGGGGCTAAGGCTGGGATACCAAGTAAATAACCTGTGATTAATATAAAAATAAAAATTATAAAAAAAGAAGATACGGTTTAACTTTTGTAAAAATATAGTACTTCTTCTATGTTCTACCATAACATAAATGCATATCATGAAAATATTCTCGAGTGTTTATTTAGATAGATTGATTGTTTCCATGCTTTATTCTAGATATGATATCAAGATTGATTTCTTTATTTTATGTGATATTGATATGAAAGTTGTTTTTTTTCACTATAAGATATGTTAGATAACACAGAACCTTTCTAAAATCAAATATGTGTTGTCTTTTATACAAAAGGAATCTCTAATACTTTGTAGGTGTGAACTAAGTTTTAAGCTAATAGTCCCTAGTTAGTTTGGAGCCTACAATATATTATAAGTCCTTCCTACAAGACAGCCTGTGTTTTAGTCACCAATCTCTGCTATTATATTTGCAAGGTTTAGGCAATCTTTCTTTTTTTTATTCATTAAAGTTTATTGATTTTGTATCCCAGCTGTAGCTCCCTCCCTCATTCCCTCCAAATCCCACCCTCCCTCCCTCATCTACTCTCTGCCCCTCTCTAAGTCTACTGATAGAGGAGGTCCTCCTCCTCTATTGTCTGACCCTAGCTTATCCGTTCTCATCAGGACGGGCTGCAGTGTCCTCCTCTGTGGCCTGGTAAAGCTGCTCCCCCCTTGGAGGGTGGTCAAAGAGCCAGCCACTGAGTTTATGTCAGAGATAGTCCCTGTTCCCCTAACTATAGGCAATCTTTCTTGGCTACAGTTCTAATCCACACACAATCATCTTTTCCAATTTGATAATTTGGTATAGTGGATCAGAAAACCCAAGGAAATATGTTTTACTTAATGAATCATTATAAAGGATGTCATACTGAATAAAAAGCAAAAAGTTTAACAATGTACAGAGCTTCCTGTGAAGGTCCTGAGCACAAGGCTTTCTCCCCAAGAGAAATGAAATGTATTGTTCTTCTAGCGTGTTGTTTAATTCACCAGCTGAATGTTCTCTGAACCCAATAGGTTAGAAATGTTAATGTAAGAGTTATTGAATTGCTACAATGTCTTTTTAAACTAAAATTCTAGAGGACCCTCCCCTGGAGAGGTGGTTGGGGATGAAAATTCGAATTACTCATCAAAGCCAGGTCGTTCAGATAATTATATGTAATCTTTATAATATCCAGGATCCCATCAATTATCACCTACTTAGAACATCATGAAACTATAATTGGCTTTAAAATTGACTACTATGGATTAATTAACATCCAGTCAGTCCTGCTCTGTTTGTGGACCTTAGGAAAAGAGTTAAAAGTTCCAAGCTCTAACTACATAGATAGTTCCTCTGGCAATCAGAGACTCAAAGTTCCAGGGCCTCATGAGAAATTACATCATGTGCATAAATATAGTATGATTAAAAAGAATGCATTTATGAATTATGATCCTCTCACCCTAAAACCCCGTAAATTAAAATGATTTCAAAATCTCTGTATCAGTAGCTAAAATCAAAAAACAAAACAAATATTTATTATTTTATTACAGTATTATTTATATAATCTTTATAAACATTTTTATTAAATCTATTAGCTTTAAACTTTGTGATATCTTTAAATTTGTCAATTGATTATTCTTAATTATTCAATTAATTTTCTATTGAATTTTGTAAACATCATATAAAAATTAATGATTACAGAGAATGGACCTGCTCAGGGATTTGCAATTATCACAATGAACTTTCAGTAATTAAAGCATTTCAGTATTATGGTGATATCTTAAGGACTATGGAGTGATTAACATTCATATGCCATTGCTAATTTATTTTCTTCATCTATTTCAACTTTTATTATTCTAGATTATTTTTATTTATATATACATTTTAAGGGTTATATGAAAAATAATATATTTCAAAAAGTTTTTGGAATTATGACATCATTGCTTTTAACATATAAATTAATTTGATAAGAAGTCACTTACTGTGAATATTGTACAGTTTGCATTTGACCCACCATCTATTCTGAATATTACATATTACATATATATTATGTAACACATTTTCTTAAGAAATTGAGTTTTTTTCATTTTTATTTTTTATTTTTATTATTAGTTACATTTTATTAACTCTGTATCTATCCCAGCTGTATCCCACTCTCTCATTCCCTCCCAATCCCATTCTCCCTTCCTCATCTCCTCTCTGCCCATTTCCAAGTCCACTGATTGGGGAGGACCTCCTCTCCTTTCTTCTGACCCTGTTTTATCAGGTGTCTTCAGGACTGGCTGCAATGTCCTCTTCTGTGGCCTAGCAGGACTGCTCCTACCTTGGGGGTGGGGGGCGAGGTCAAAGAGCCTGCCATTGACGTCCTGTCAAAAATAGTCCCTGTTCCCCTTACTATGGGAAACCAATTGATTACTGAGCTACCACCGGCTACATCCAAGCAGAGGTTTTAGGTTATATCCATACACGATCCTTGGTGGAGTATCAGTCTCAGAAAAGACCCCTCTGCCCAGATATATTTGGTCCTTGTGGAGCTCCTATCCTCTGCATGTCATACTAACTCCCCCTTCTTTCATATGATTCCCTGCACTCTGCTGAAGGTTTGGTTATGAGTCTTAGTATCTGCTTTGATACACTGCTAGTTGTAGTCTTTCAGAGGCCCTCCATGGTAGGCCCCTGTCCTGTTACATGTTTTCCTACATCCAATGCCCATCCCATTTGTCTTTCTAAGTGAGGATTGATCATCTTACCCCGGGTCTTCTTTCTTGTTTATCTTCTTTAGGTGTATAGATTCCATTATGTTTATCATAGCTTATAGGTCTATATAAGTGAGTATATACCTTGTGTATGTATCTTTCTCCTTCTGGGATACCTCACTCAGAATGATCTTTTCTCAATCCCACCATTTGCCTGCAAATTTCATGATTTCCTTGTTTTTGATTGCTGAGTAGTATTCCTTAAAGCAAAAACTCAAATGATAACACATGCTGGAGAGGTTGTGGAGAAAAGAACTTGTTTCTAATAGTTATTTTAAAGATCCTTTCACCCCACATGAAAACCTGCTTTCTCCCTGCTGCTCTTTCTTGTGACTATTTTTTATCATTTTTGAGCACTAAGTTTCTACATTTCTATTTTTTCTACTAATTTCTTTCTTTCTTTCTTTCTTTTCTTTTTTTACAGTTTCAGCATATTATTTTTGTTTTTTATATTTATATTTTTTAATTTATTTTTTTAGTTTATCCATTTTACATCATGTTAGTAGTTCCCTCCCTAGTCTCCTCCCAGTCACACCCTCACACCTTCTTCCCACTTATTCCCTTCAATATTTCTCAGAAATGGGGAGCCCTCCTCCCCTACTATTTTACCCCAGCCTATCACGTCTCATTAGGACTACTTGTAGCCTCTTCTTCTGTGGTCTGGCAATGACCCTGACTCAACCAGAGGAGAGTGATCAAAGAGCAGACAACAGAGTCCATATCAGAGACTGCCCCTGCTCCCCTTATTAGGAACCCACATGGACACTGAGCTACGAATTGGCTACATCTGAGCAGGGGGTTCTAGGTCCTCTTCATTCATGGGTCCATGGGCCCAGATTTGTTGCCTCTGATAGTCTCCTTTTGGAGCTCCTGTCTACTCTGGTTCCTTCTATTCCCCCATTCTTCTCAATAATTTCTATTTGAATTGTAGAATTTTCTAAGTTTGTGATTTTGTGATAATTTTTTACCTTCCAGGAAGCATTTAATGCACTCATATTTCAGATTCATATTTACATATCACTTGATATAATGAAGATGATCTCTTACATGTATGTCCCAAAGTTAATCAAGCTGAGATTCTGGACTCTGCCCAGCTGACTATTGACAGTAAGCATCCATTATTATTTATCTTTCTGTTCTCCTGAAATATTGAAGAGTTTTGTGTTTCTGAGCTTACTAAAGACAGAACAGAAATTAGAATTAAGTGGCATTTAAGTGGCATGGCTTTGCAGCATCCAACTGATTCCTCATCATATATAGCTAATAATACTTACCTATTTTTATGTCCTCAATGGCCTATATCTTTGTGACTTCTTGCACTCCTGCTTTGACCCAGTAATCACCAATGCTGTTTTATGCTTAACCTTTTGCAATATTGTCTAGCGTAGGCTGCGTTTTTAATGGTTGACAAATATAATAATATATTTTTATAGCTTCTTTAGAGACTCCTTCTTGTTGGAAATCCACCTTTCCCTTCATTGTGTTTATGTTTCTGGTATTTACGGCAATCATACAGGAGGGCTACTGATTTTTTTTTTTGAGTTAATTTTGTATCCAGCCACTTTGCTGAAGGTGTTCATCAACTAAAGGAGTTTTCTGGTTGAATTTTTGGGGTCACTCATATATACTGTCATATCATCTGCCAATAGTGATACTTTGACTTCTTCTTTTCTGATTTGTATCTCCTTTAGTTGTCTTATTTCTCTAGCTAGGACTTCAAGTGCTATGTTGAAGAGATAAGGAGAGAGTGGGCAGCCTTGCCTTGTCCCTGATTTCAGTGGGATTGATTTAAGCTTCTCTCTGTTTAGTTTGATGTTGGCTGTAGGCTTGCTGTATATTGACTTTACTATATTTAGGTATGTGCCTTGTATCCTGATCTCCAAGATTTTAAATATGAATGGGTGTTGGATTTTGTCAAAAGCTTTTTTAGAATTTAAGGAGATTATCATGTGTTTTTATTTTCCTTCTGTTTGCTTACATGGTGGATTACGTTGATGGATTTCAGTACATTGAACCAGCTTGCATGTCTGGATGAAGCCTATTTGGTCATGTTGGATAATGTCTTTTATGTGTCCTTGGATTTGGTTTGCAAGTATTTAATTGAGTATTTTTGCAACAATGTTCATAAGAAAGATAGGTCTGAATGACAATCATATGTTCTACTTGGATTCATTCTCATGACACCTTTTTTTTATGCTTTCTGATTTTTCCCAGGGAAGAAAACCATGGAAATCTTTCATTTTATGTTGTATTATTTTTCTTAAAAAATAAATTTCTGTGGTACGGTTATATAGTTGGAAACTTTTACTATGAATAAAACACCTTGGCTTAAGCAACTTAAGGGAGAAAAAGACTTTCCTTTTCTGCCTCACAGTTCAAGTTTACTTGTCCCTCCCAGTGGAAAAGTGAAAGTGTCATGAGTTCACAGCCACTTGCCATATTGCAACTACTGTCAGGAAGCAGAGATGGGTGAAAGCATGTTGTATGCTCACTTCCTTTCTCCCTTTACATTTATCATCCCAGTCAGGGAATGATATCCTTCACAGTGGAAAGGTGGTCCCACTTCAAGAGAGGTAATCAAGATATTCTTAGTATGTCCTAAGAGCCATCACTTGGAACTGTGTTAAGTGACAATTAACACTAAGGACCACAATTGTTTATCTTGCTTTCCTAAAATCATGATGAATCAGTGTTGCCCTCAAAACCAAATGACTTCTGGAAGAACAAATATATTACAATTATTTCTGGTTCATTTTAGCCTCTTCACGAGCAGTAAAAATGATAAAATCTTGACTTACAAACCATTATGTTACTGGTAAAGTGAGAATATTGGAGTTGAACCTTCTAGGAAAATAACGTTTTCACTTTAAGATTGTTCAAAGTGGATTTTCTTACCAACAAACAGACCACCTAAAAAATTAGAAAATCATTCAAATTAACTTTTAAAATATCAACTGAAGGCAATATTATGGGGTCATTGCTATAGTTGAGACTATTTTTGGGAACAATAGGTTTAAATTCAACGAGAAGATAAATATCTTCACACAAAGTCTTCCATTATCTGATATCCCATTCTCTTCTTCATATATTATCTGTTTTTTTATGTTGTCTCCAGAGAAGCACTGCAGAACTTAATAGCAACATTGACCCAGAGTAAGTTATTAAATTAATTATTACCAGAAATGAGCTTCTCTGTTCTTTGTTGACATACATTAAATACTTCCCCAAATTAATTAAGAGATTGCCAACACATTGTGAGTCAGTTTCTAAGGGAAAACTGCTCAAGTGGTTTGTAGGTAACGTTGTTACAATAAGTGTATGGAAAGAAGTAGTAAAATCATAGGCTACGAGCTGGGTTGGGAGATGTAGGATGGTAAGCTTCGTCTACTTTCAAGTCACAATTTTCTAAATGGCTAATACTCCCTTAGAGTCGCCTATCTGGTCTCTTATGAATAAGCCACCTTTATCTTTACACATAGATTGAATGGGGTGTTTTCAATTACAAATGTCAAAAATATATTTATAATTCTCTTTTCTTAGATTTTCATTAATGTTTGCTTTCAGTTTCTCTATAAATGGGACCCCATGAAACTGAAAAGCTTCTGTAAAACAAAGGACACTGTCATCAGAACATAATGACAGCCTACAGACTGGGCAAGGATCTTCACCAACCCTACATCTGACAGAGGGCTAATATCCAGAATATGTAAAGAACTCAAGTTAATAAGCAACAAGTCAAATAATCCAATTAAAAAATGGGGTGCAGAACTAAACAGAGAATTCTCAATTGTGATATATGTTTAAGCATTAGAAAAATAGAGTAAAATGAAGAAAAGTTTATGTAGTATAAAATCTCCTACTTTTCCTTATACTTAATTATGAGTAGAGGTATGGCAAAAGGAGTAGATAGTTAAATTCTTCTCAAAAACATAAATAAAGATATACCCACCACAGATCACATGGGATGTTTTCAAAATATCTATAAAAGAAGAAACAGGGAATGATAAAAATATTTCAACAAAGTGAATAAATCATAATAAATAATAAATAAATAAATACTGAAATAAAAATCCAAAAAATATTTCAACAAATGGTAAGCAGAAGATAAAACAGCATAAAATGATAATGTTTAATTCATGAAATAAGAGGCCTCAAGCGGATGCCTCCTGCCTAAACCTGAGGAAGACTTTACTGTTCATTAAATAATATTAACTCAGGGAATGTATCTCCATTGATTATTTTCTTTGGAATTGTTTACCAGTACTGCCTGATTCATATTTTGGTGGTTTTCAAAGTTTTTTTTTTTCCCTACTCAGGCAGATTAATTCTGTGTCCACATTCTGATTATCTGGGTCTTTGTATATTATGTTGTAGAAGTCAATAAATGTATTTTTAGAAAGTAATATGCCTAGATTCACACACAGATTCAGGTATAGTAAAAGTAGCATCATACGTCCACATAATTATTCTCATAAAGGGAAACCACTTTGTTTTCTTTTAATAAAACTATTTATTAACAACACGTGTTAGAATTATAAAATGAAATAGTATATAAATATAAAGATGTAACCAGGTGGTGATGGCACATGCCTTTAATGCTAGCGCTCTAGAGGCAGAGGCAGGAAGATCTCTATGAGTTGAAGGTCAGCCAGATTTACAGAGCAAGTTCCAGGACAGCCAGGACTGCACAGAGAAAGCCTGTCTCAAAATTCTAAAAGCAATAAAAAATAAAAAACAATAAAAACAAAAAGAAAGAAAAAGAAACTTCTACAAATATCAGGTCTCCCTTAGATATTTTGAGAGCACAAATATTTTAATTTACTTTCTGCAGATATATATACACACACACATACAGACATGTGTATACTTGTATATATTTATGTAAAAAGATGTTTGAAAGAGCACACACATATTAATTATGGAGGTATACACACACACAGGAGACAAAGGGGGCAAAATCTAGCAATTAAAATATCCATTGATTTAGTTGATATCCCAATATTTTGTTTGATTCCCACGCAATCTTATATATTTTTTCTAAATAGACTATTTTTATTCCAGATATTTATCAAATAATTATGAATGTTCATATGAATGGAAATGTGTCTTCTAAGAAATAAAGTAACTGTAGTGATTAAGGGTAAGATACTGAGTGCAACAAAGTAGAATTAAGGACAAACCGCTGCTGAAATAAACCCAACCAGAAAAGATTCTGAGTAAGTCATTCTGAAGTAAGGCCAGATTTGTTCCATTCCAGTGGAAGTGAGCATGCAACTTCTTAAAGCACATACTCTCTGCTATAGTTTTAAACAAACACACACACTCACCACACACACACACACACACACACACACACACACACACACATATATATATATATATATATATATACTCGTTATCATTAACATTGATACTGATGTATTTTATTTATTATCAGTAAATAAAGTGTTTCAGCAATTGTTTGATAAGTCAGTTAATGTGAAAAGTGACTTCTGGGTTAGGTGACATGATTTACTTTCAGGAGGCAAAGGCTGAAGAATGACAGATGTTAAGTAGAATCACTCAGATTTTTGTAAACAAACTCAAGCAAAAACATTAGTATTTTTAAATGTTTTTTAATATAATTTTTATTTGTTAAAATTTATTCGTTTTGTATCCCAGCTGTAATCCCACCGTTGTCCCTTCGCAATCCCACTGTCCCTTCCTCATCTCCTCCCATGTCCCTTCCCCAGTCCACTGACAACGGAGAACCTCCTCCCCTTCCATCTGACCCTAGCCTATCATGTCTCATCAGGACTGTCTTTCATAGTGGCCTGGTCAGCCTGCTCCCCGTCAGTGGGAGGTGATCAAAGAGCCAGCCACTGAGTTCATGTCAGAAACAGCCCCTGTTCCCCTTACTAGGAGGACAATTTGGAGACTGAGTTGCCATGGGCTACCTCTGTGCATGGAATCTAGGTTATCTCCAAGAACGGTCCTTGGCTGGAGTATCAGTCTCAGAAAAGACCTCTGTGCCCAGAGTTTTTGGCTCTGTTGTTCTCCTTGTGGAGCTCCAGGCCCTTCCAGGTTATTCTATTTCATCTTCTTTCATAAGTTTCCTTGTATTCTGCCCAAAGTTTGGTTTTGAGTCTCAGCATCTGCTATAATACTCTGCTGGATAGAGTCTTTCAGAGGCCCTCTGTGGTAGGCTCCTGTCTTGTTCCTTATTTTTATCCTCTTCCGATGTCAATCTGGTTTGCCTTTCTGAATGAAGATTGAGCATCTTACCCAGGGTCCTCCTTCTTGCTTAGGTTTTTTAGGTGTACATATTTTAGTATTATCTTATATTATATGTTTAATATCCACTTATAAGTGAGCATATACATGTGTGTCTTTCTGCTTCTGGGATACCTCAAGGTAATCCTCAGCAATTAAAAACAAGGAAAACATTAGTATTTTTAATAAAATTCTTTTGTGATTTAATCCGGTACATCAAGTGTTTTTCTTGCTTAATTAAAAAATGCTGCATTGACTTCTATCAAATAATTTGATTTAACCATCATAGTGTAGATATAACAATATAGTATTCTTTATGTTTTAGCTAAAGATTGACTAACCATATGTAATAATAAATTAAATAAGGAATATCCAAGTCACTCAAGCAAAAGTATATTAAAGTGTCATCTGAATTCTGTTCAAAATATTAAATAATTAAATGACTGAAATTGCACTATTAAATATTTATGCTTTTATAATGCTTTATATTGAGACAAGACACAAGTCTAAGTAATGGCTAAGTATTATTGAAAATCTATTTGTGCCACCCAAGTTGTAAAACACATTACAGTCAATAAAAATATATTTCTAATTCATGATTTTAATATTTAAAATGAATGGCAGGAAGTACACAAGTAACTAGTACAGAACATTTAGACATTAATAGTCACTTTCCAAACTCATAAATGAATAAAACATTGAAAATATCCAAATTTCGCTTTGAGTTAGGAAAGCTTCATTGACCATTTTTCATACAAATACAGCAGAGGCCACCTGACTGACTGAGAGGTAGTAATCCATCATATTTGCAAAGTTACTCATCTTAATGTGTAGCAGTTTTTGGAATATAATTTAAAATATAAGGAGTTAATTCTTTATGCTATCAAGTTGAAGAAACTGTATTATAAATACAAATTCAGAGTACATAAGAATTCTCTGGTAGAAATTTTGGGGTCAATCACGTATACTATCATATCATATGAGAATAGTGATATTTTGACTTCTTTTCCAAGTTGAATTCCCTTGATGTCCTTTAATTGTCTTATTGCTCTTGCTAGGACTTCATGTACTATGTTGAAGAAATATGGAGAGAGTGCCTTGTGCTTGATTTCAGTGGGACTGATTTAAGTTTCTCTCTGTTTAGTTTGATGTTGACTATAGGCCTACTGTATATTGCCTTTACTATGCTGAGGTATGTGCCTTGTATGCCTGATCTCTCAAAGGCTTTAAACATGAATGTTTTTTTCAAATTATTTTTTGCCATCTAAGGAGATGGTCATGTGGTCTGTTTGTTCGGTGAGCAAGGGAAGGGGCATAGGGAGAGCAGAGAGAGAGGGAAAGTGGGGTTGGAAGGAGATGAGGGAGAGGGCCCCAACTGAGATACAAATTGAATAAATTGTAATAAATGATAATAATAATGATAATATTAAAAAGCATAGTAATACAAATCTCAGAAAAATGAATTCCCTATACTAATTCTGGTTTAAATAGAAATGCATTATTAAGTGAGAAAATAGTAAACACAATAACTGAGAAGAGTTGAAGGTCAGGGAAAAATTTTATGCACTAAAAGTATTAACTACGTATTCCACTACATAGAAATACCAATATCTTACTGCGTAGTTTTAAAATAGTATTAAATGTACAAACAAACTATTAAAAAATAAAATTTCATTTGGAAACCAAAAGGCTACTGTTAAATTTCTTAGATGACTTTATACTAGTGAAAAAGGCACAAGGTTTCTTGATACCAAGATTCTTCTAATAGACAAGCACTGCATATCCAGTTCAAGACCTCATGTTACATAAAAATGAGTTTAAACATATTTTTACATATGTTTTTCAAAATCATGAGGTGAATAGTTAATTACTTTATATCAGATCTAAAATCTCTTATTAGTAAATCAACCCTGCCTTTGTGTAATACAATATTTCTATCATGTCCTAGTTAGGGTTTCTATAATTATGATATAATTATAGAATTATACCATGACTGTAAGTAACACGGGGAAGAGTTTCTTTTAGATTCTATGTCTTGACAGTGACCTTTCATGAAAGTAGTAAGGAAAGGAACCTGGGTTGAGGTCAAAGGGCCAAGGTCATGCTGTGCATTCCAATTTCTAGGCAAATGGTCCTAAATGTTGTAAGAGAGCAAAGAAGTTGATCAAGCTATGGACAGCAGGTCTGTAAGTGACATCCCTTGGTGTTTTTTGGCATCAGTTCCTGTCTCCATGATAGTAGGGTATGTGTGTATGTACGTGTGTGTGTTTGTGTGCATGTGTGTGGTGCCAAAACATACAGAAAAAATAACATTTGTAATTTGAACGTAGTAGAGCTTTGAAACTTTAATGAATTTATGGAGAAAGGCAGTGTCACCCCAGGCTTTGGAAACAGATATCAGGTATCCCTGTCTTTGAACCTCAGAAGGCAACTGAAAACAAGGATGAGGGTTTGGAGCGTGAGCCAGCCGTCTTCTTCAATTAGGCTCTGCTCCCAGTGGTGGACTGAACACCGAGCCAAACACATTTAAATTCTTACCATCTATGCTATAAACACGAGGAAAAACAAGTTTAAAGTTCATACAAAAAACAAAACAAAAAAAATCAAAACAGTAGTCTTACTATATATAAATGACAAAGCATTCAGAGAAATAGCACTTTAAAACAGGCCCAACTAATGTAAAATATAATGCATTGCAGTAGCTCTAACCAAGCAAATGAAATACATGTATGATAAAAACGTGAAGTTTTTGAAGAAAGAAAGTGAAGAACCTATTGAGGATAAAAAGATCTCCCATGTTCATGGATCAGTAGGATTAACATGGTAAAAATAGCCATCATACTAAAATCAATCTACAGATTCAATGCAATCTTCCTCAAAATTCTAACATAATTCTTTACAGAAAATGAAAGAACAATTCTCAACTTAATATGAAAAAAAATCAGAAAAAATACAAGGATAGCCATCTTTTATCTCAAGCTGTACTACAGAGCTATAATAATAAAATCCACATGAAACTGTCATAAAAACAGACAGTTAATCAGTTTATTAGAACTGAAGACTCACTCATAAATCCAACCTGAATTTTGATAGAGAATACAAAAATACAGAGTGAAAAAAATGACATCTTCATAAATAGTGCTCATCAAAATAGATGTCTCCATGAAGAAGAATGCAGATAGATCCATATTTATCATCCTGCACAAAACTTCAAAAAAATGTACCAAAGACTTCAACATAAAACCGGGTACACTGAACCCAATAAAAGAGAAAGTGTGGAAAAGCCTTGCACACACTGGATCAGGAAATGACTCTCTGAACAGACACCATAGCACTGGCACTAAGATCAAAAATAAATGAAACCTTATGAAAATAAAATGTTTCTTCAAGGCAAAAGACAGAATCAACTGGACAAAGCAGAACCCTGCAATATGAAAAAAAAATTACCAACTCCACATATGATAGAGCTATAATATCCAAAATATAAAAATAATTCAAGAAACTAGGTATCAACAAACCAAATAATCCAATTCAAAATTGCATGCAGATCTAAACAGAAATTTCCAATAGAGGAGTGTCACGTGGCTGAGAAACACTTATAGAAAAGTTTAACATCTTTAGCCATCAGGGAAATGGAAACCAAAATCTAATTTGAGATTAAATATTACACCTGTCACGATGGTTAAGATTAATAACATAAGTAACAGCTCAAGCTGGCAAGAATGTGAAGCAGGAGGAACATTCCTCTACTGCTACTGGGAGTGCAAAATAAACAGCCTCTATAAAAATCAATATGGTGGTTTCTCAGAAAACTGCGACTTAATCTTCCTCAAGATCCAGCTAACCCAGTCGTGGGCATATACTTAAAGGACTTTCTATTCTACCAAAAGTACACATGTTCAACCCTCTTCACGGAAGCTCTATTCATAATAGTCGAAAGTGGGAACAACCGAGATGTCCCTCAACCAAGGAACACATTTTTTTTTCTTCTCAATACAGTTTATTCAGGAACCTTGAACAATCTTCTGGAAAGCCAGCCCACAGCTTAAATAGCCTCTGGGTAGCCAACCCCAGCGTGCCACGTGGACAATGCAGATAGGTCCACATACACATAAGCAAGCCAGATCCTCAGCCTTAGCCAAATATGGAGTTGTTTGTGACAGAGAGCACTCACCATCGGGAAGGTGGAAGGCAGAAACCAGCTCCATCTTTAAGGCACGGCATTACGCAGCTCTCTACAGTTCCCCCTTTTTGTTTTAGACGCATCAGGCAAGAGTAGCAAGGAATGGATTTTTAAATGAGGACCTCCCCGGAATGGATTTTTAAATGAGGACCTCCCCTATCAGTGGACTTGGAGAGAGGCATGGGAGGAGATGAGGGAAGGAGGGTGAAATTGTTTCTTATCACAATTACTTAGGGGGAAGTGAAATATTGGTAAGAGTAATAATGGCTCATTTCTTTATATTATATTTTTATGTGTGTATTATTTTTATTTTGTTTTTTATTTCATTTTTTCTTTTATTTATTTATTTATTTATTTTTCTTATATTGGCTTATGTTTCTTTATAACAATGAAGTAAGAGTCACAATGATAAACGATTTTTTTAAGAAAATGTTTACTCTTCATATAAGTTATCAATTAGAATCAAGTGTAAAGCAAAAGCTAAGTGTAGGGTTTAAAATGGCTGCAAATAAACCTTCAAGGAAAACTTTGCTTTTCCTCCTTTGCTTAAGACTTTTTTGAGTCTCATTGAAGACAGCATTGGCTTGTAAGGTCTTATCCACTCTCAGGCAGTGAAGCATAATTTCATGTCAGCCACATGTGAATTGCTTATGTAAATTCTCCAGACCAAAGGTTGCAGGAGTGGCTGTCTAGGCCTCTGGCTTTACACTCTATTTCACAAAAATTGCTATTTAACATAAAAAGATAAGTGCTTGCGCAGATAAATGTGTTAATTACTCTAACTTGATCACTATACAAGTATGAAATTTTCATGTTGTACCATTTTCATATATGTGCCCACATATAGAAATATGTGTCAAAACTTTTGAACAGTCATAAAAGATTTTTAAAAAAGAAAGAAACAAGAACCCTGAACTTGTTTAGGCAACACCTGGAACTGACTGTTTTTCTTTCAGTGCTCTAGAAGTTGATATATATATTCTTTCAAAATTGATATATTTTTATTCAAAATTAATACCAAACATAAATCATTGTTGAAAATACACCTACTTTAAGTGAAAATGAATATGCATAGGAAATATTCTATTAAACTCCACCAGAAGTAAATTTGTCTATACATACTAGAAATAGGAAAAATGTGTAAAATATTCATAGATTTTACAGTTACTAAATTATTACATAGTTTTAAATCATATTATTTTTTATTCTCATCACTTGTGTTTATTCCATGAATGGTTTGAATAAAGATTTCTCATGAAATTTTTTGTCGTAAAGAATAATAAATTTTTTTTCTACACTAGGTAAAATATTTTAAATCTATTATTTTTTTACTTAAATTATTGAAACTTGTGTTCAACTTATTTTATCAATATATATTGGTGATCATAGTCAATCTACATACCAAATATTAAAATGTATGAATAGATATTGACATTGGAAATCAAATAATTCCATAACACAAATAGGAAGGACTCTTATGCCTCTATTCACATTTATATTTATGGATTATGTACTCATAGGTTTTAATATAGCTATACTTTTTATATTAGAAGATTAATATAAACAAAAAATCATAACTAAACATACTTTTCTGTTAATTTGTTCTGAAATTAGGTAAATGCAAATAGTAGCAGTTTATTAGGTCTGAATGTGGAGAAGTTTACTATTATGAAAATTCTTTACTTTTGTTTGGTACAAATCAAAGGATTGTCATTATTTGATGATAGAGTAAAGGGGATACAATCCATCAATCATTTACTTTTCCAGTATATTATTTCCAACTTTTCTTATGGTAAATATCTATGGTGTAATCTTTTTTTTTTTTTTGGAGTCTATTATTCCCAAGAAAATACTGTAAAGGGTTTCTTCTATTTCCATTTCTGTAATATTTTCCCAGAATATCTTTTAATATAGTATATTATAGAATATTTTGTATCACCTCACATTCATATTCACAAAATAACCAACTTTGTTTTGTTATGCCTTAACTTTTTATATTTAAATTATAAATTTCCAATAACTTTTGGATTTCCAATAATTTTCCAATAAATTATAAATTTCCAGAATTTTTGGATTTTATTGTTTGTGAAATATTGCATCCATTCTTAGAAACAGACCTTCTCAAATTGAAATCTGTTGGATATCAAATTTTGCTGTTGTTGGTTTTCATAAAATTCAAAGTATTTTCAATTAACAAGTATGGCTCTCTGTGCAGCTCCTTATCCCCCCTTCTATTCTATTTTATGCACTATCTGAAAAATCCTCTATTAACTGTTGTATAATTACAGGTTGTTATAAATTAAATAATTTATTCATCTCTATAAGAGTTTTTTATTAACATGTACTCTGATATTGTATTTTATATATTTTGATAAAATTTCAAAATTTTATGAAAAGAGCTTTCATTTTGAGAAACTCATTAATCATATTGAAAGGCCAAGTGACAAGGTAGAATTCTACAGCTGTGTGTGAGTGTATGTGTGTGTGATAACTTTTCCTCAGGTATAATAGAACTTCAATATCACACCATTAAAAAAAAAATCTATGGATTTCACATGTCTGCCCATTAAAGGGTTATGAGGATAAAGGAACATTGCAAAGCCTCTGAAATTATGCTAGGAAATGCTAACATGTTCTTGGTGCTCCCCAGAAACCAGGGACTTCCCTGCTGTGATAAAAACAGAAACCTCAGAGCTTAAGTTTCAATAACAGCCCCTTGATTTCAAAAGCACAAAATTACCCAACACCTCCAAAGATAATCGCCACATATGGATTTCATTGAGTGTGTGAATCAGGACATTCAAGGTCAACATATTATTACCAAACTCACTTGATCTAATTAGATGTTTGTGTTCATAAGAACCTGAATTAAAAAAAAAAAAGGATTTGACTCCATCCAAGAAGAGAATATGTACAACTTAACTTTATATTACTGTTTAATTGATTATTCTCCCTTTGATTTCCTGTGGTCAAATAAAAAGAACAGTTGGTTTGATGCTAAGCCACAGAGGAAGAGGCTTCAGGCAGTCCTGATGAGACTTGATAGGCTAGGGTCAGATGGTAGGGGAGGAAGACTCCTGTTTCTGTTTCTACAGAAGCTGGATAGGGAGGAAGAGGAAGGGAGTGTGGGACCAGGAGGAGACAAGGGAGTGGACTATGATTGGGGCATAAAGTGAATAAATTATATAAAAAAAAACCCAAAGCTTAAAAATTGAAAAAAAATGAATGAAATTATATGAAGTATACATTTGTTCACCTTTTTATTATCGGTGGAATATAATTCAGGATCATTGCTACTATATTATGGTTTTATTTGTTTTTAATAATACTAATTAATCTTTTTTTTGAAGTCATTTCTGTTGTTATTATTATCCACTTTACAAAGTCCAATCTAGTGAGCCAGGATTCTGGCAATTAACTATGAGATTGTTCAAGATTACTCATTAGATATGTTCCCCCTGACTGTTTATGACCAGTTTTCCAAACATAACTATGAAATTATGTGAACACACCTGTACACATCTGTGTGGACAAGAAATATTTAAAAAAATATTACACCACAGGAAATTGGTGGCCTGCAAATTTAAGATGCCTGGCTTTTTATATCACATATCCAACATCTTGAATTTGAAGAAGTGGTTTGCCCTATGGAACTTCTCACCTCCATGCCATAGTTAAGTTCCAAAATGATCGTTCTTTAAGATCCCTCTCCACTCTTTGACTTTGTTCATGAGTATAAGCAGATGTTCATAATTTGTATTGCATCACTTGTTACATTATATGATCACAAACTTTATTCAAGTCTGCCCTGTTTTTCATGTGAATCTTGGTTCTGGAAATAACGTGAGAATTCATGGACCTAAAATATGTATCATTTAAGCAAACATAAATTTTACAATAAAAGCATTTAAATATGTTTTCACATTATGCCCTTGAAATATACATATGCTGATAGGGGGGACCTCCCCCCCATTCATCTGATTCTGTTTTATCAGGTATCTTCATTGAGTTCCTGTTAGAAATAGTCCTTGTTCCCCTCACTTTGGGAAACCAATTGGTTACTGAGCTACCACAGGCTACATCTGAGCGGAGGTTCTAGGTTATATCCATACATGGTCCTTGGTTGAATGTCAGTCTCAGAAAAGACCCTGTGCCCAGATATATTTGGTCCTTGTGGAGCTCCTATCCTTTCCCCATCAGACTAACTCCGCTTCTTTCTTATGATTCCCTGTACTCTGCCAAAGGTTTGGTCATGAGTCTTTGCTTTGAAAACACTGCTAGTTAGAGGCTTTCAGATGCACTCAGTAGACTCCTGTCATATGTTCAATGCACTTGGAAAGGGGCACAGTGGTGATGAGGGAGGGAGGGAGGGACTGGGAGGGAATGAGGGTTAGGGACACGGCTGGGATACAGAGTTAATAAAATGTAACTGATAAAAAAAAAAAAGAAAAAAAACAATGGTCAATTTCTAAGAGATTTAGATCACTTACATGAAATTATTACATAAAAAGTATCACTAAACATCATGATATGTAAGTTTAATATGTGTGCGTTTGGGGGCCTGCACGCAAAAAAATCGGAACTATTTGTATTCCATACACCAGCCATAACACTGGGTCACACTCGTAAATAAGATGATCTCTTGTACGTTTTAGCATTTGCTGCAATGTATGTTTTATCTTGGGGAAGATTCATCTTTTATGGCGTTTTGAAATTTTACCTTTTCTTAGTCTTTCTTACTCCTCTGTCTAAAATCAAATCTAGAAAGCTTATTTCAGTATTAAATGGTGTAAGCCAACATGATTTAATATGAAAACTGGTCATATTTACGCAGTGCTACTAAACTCCAATGACAGCAATAGTGCTTCAAACAGTAAAAAGAAGAAATAATAAGCAATTTTTAATTTAATGTTAGTAACAATAAAGCAACAGGTAGAGAATTTCATCAGTATGACACCTTCAAATATGAGATCATTTTTGTCTTCAACTTACATGTTTTATTTTTTGGAAGAGTTGGGTGGATTTTCTCTTTGTTTGTTTGTTTAAAATGCATTTTCACATTTTTTTCCCAAAGACCCTGACATTGCTTTGACTGTTCCTATATTTCATGTGAGTTATCATTTGCTGATGAATGTTTCAATTGCACCTCTGTGCTTGTCTGTGTAATTAACAAGGCTCCTTTCCCATACTGTACTTTTCTCACATTCTCTCAAGATGATTTTTTTAATTGTTTTTTTTTTTCATATTATTCCTTTCTACACTGATGGGTCTTGGTAAGGAAGTACATGATCCCAAAGAATTTTTTACAATAGAATACGCACACAAACAGGGGGCAGCTATATATTAGTCACATAATGACAAAAATACATGCGATCTTACTATTTCCCACTTCTTTCCTAAGATTCCCTGCACTCTGCCCAAAGGTTTCCCATAAGTCTCAGCATCTGCATGATAGTTTGCAGGCTCAGAGGTCCTCTGTGTCCGGCTCCTGATTTGTTCCCTCTTTTCTCCTTCTTCTGATGTCTATCCTCTTTGCCTTTCTGGATAGGAATTGAGCATTTTAGCAAGAGTCCTCCCTTTTGATTAGTTTCTTTAGGTGTACAGATTTTAGTAGGTTTATCCTATAGTATATGTCTATATTAGTGAGTATATACCGTGTGCAACTTTCTGCTTCTGGGATAGCTCAGTCAGAATGATCTTTTCCAGATCCCCCCATTTACCTGAAAGTTAGGACAGGAACTCCACAAGGAGAGCAACAGAACCAAAAAATCTGAGCACAGGGGTCTTTCCTGAGACTGATACTCCAACCAAGGATTATGCATGCAAATAACCTAAGGCCCCTGCACAGATGAAGCCCATGGCAGTTCAGTATCCAAGTGGGTTCCGTTGTAATAGGAATACGGACTGTCTCTGACATGAACTGATTGACCTGCTCTTTAATTACCTCCCCCTGAGGGGGAAGCAGCATTACCAGGCCACAGAAGAAGACAATGCAGCCACTTCTGATGAGACCTCATTGACTAGGCTCAGAAGGAAGGAAAAGAAGACCTCTCTTATCAGTGGACTTGGGGAGGAGCATGCATGCAGAGGGTGGAGGAAGGGAGGTATTGGGATGGGAGGAGAGAGGGAACCACAGGGGGAATACAAAGTGAATAAAGTGTAATTAATAAAGAATTAAAAAAAGAAATATACATATGCTTATTTTAAACATCTCTGACTTCTTTGTTGTCTGTAGGGACTAGTGACAGCCTGCTTTGTAGAGTTAATGCAATAAAGTGATAACACCACATAAGCAAATGTAAAACCGGTCGTATTTCCAGTTCTTAAAGAATTGGATTATCATATGGGATTATTGTGGGGAAGAGGGGATTCCAAGGTTTTACCATAATGACTCAGTACTTTTTCTTTGGATTCCTAGGAATTAGACTTTACTATTGTATTCCTATTTCCTTCTTTGTACTTTTTGTTTCACTAAACTCTTAACAATTCTGCTGTTGTAGATCCATTTAAGGTCCCTATACATAGTGAGAATACACTCATTGAGTTAGACCCCAACTCAATTCCTTTGTATATTTTCGGTTTCATTTATGTCAGTGCAGTTATGGTGATATTACAGTAGGACTCCATTCCTTTTTTTACATTGCATACTACCATGATATAAGTGAGCTAATCTAAAGTACTCTTTTAAAGTTTACTTTTCTATATAAACATTATGCATTAATAGTTTAAAGAATGCATAATTATTAATAGTAACAGTCTCCAGGCAAAACAGAGTGGTCCCAAAGCAGTCCTTACTATCTAGAAATGTTTTGCCTAAAATAACAAAACAAAATGTTAAGCTTAAAATAAGTGCCTAGTGAGAATAATTTGAAAGTACAAAGAACTGAAATAAAAATTTTAGTTAGTTTCAAGTGTTTTGTTTTGATTTGAGTCAGGGTCTCATGTTGTAGCTCATGGGTCTCAAACTCATCCCATAACACCCATGGCCTAGAAATCACAGCACAACTCCTTCCTTCGTCTCTTTTGTGCTGGCTAGTTTGTAAATTAATTTTGAACATGAATGGCATATATCTTTCTCAATATTACACTTAAAAGTTCCATTATTACTTATAATGTGACTTGTTCAGGCAGTGAGTAGAGACTGGGCTCTTGACTGTAAAGGGAGCTGGATAAAATGATTGATGGTCATATATGCCCCGCGTTCTTACCTGACCTAAAACAATAGTACTCATACTCCTTTTTAAGGAAATGATCTTCCTTGCATAGTTTCTTCATCTGAAAGGTGAAAAATAAGCTCTGCAGCACTGCAGCTGTCAGGGATGGATAACAAGAACACTTGAGAACTTCTGATCATGTGATGCTTTTTTGTTAGAGACATGTCACTTGCAATACACTGCTATCTGTGATGTGAAACAGAGCTGTACAAGGGGGTAATCTGTAGACACCATGAAAACAAATAAGAGGCTTGAATAAACAGGGACAGGGAAGAGTCCATTAGAGGTATGCCTAGCACCGAAGGTAAGGAGAGTGAGAGTAACTGCTACATTTTCTTCTTTAAAACAACAGAGAAAGCTAAGTATTTGCGTATACTTAGAAAGCTAAGTATAGAAGTATGTGTCATTTCATCATTTCTTTCAGAGAAATTACCATCTACTTAATTATACATAAAAGTTGCATGTCTTTTAGATATTTACACTAAAGTAAATTGAAAGTTGAAACACTATGATAGAATCAGTGTATTATGTCACAATACTGATGGAGTATCCTAATGCTAAATCCCAGCAGTAGGGAGGATGGAGGGATATATAGAAATAATGATATCGTTAAATCATGTAATAGCTCAGCAATTCTCCCTTAGTAAAATATAATATCACAATCTCTAAACAATATGATCCCACTTACAATGCCAGATTGAAAACATGAGATAACACAGCACCTGCGTTTGTTAAATTCCACAAAATTTTAGACCTTCAGATACTACTGAATTGACTGACATTTCCGAAAGGCAAAGATAATAATAATTTGCAATTCACAAAAAGCACGAAAAAGTTAAGATTTACAGAAAAGGGAGGAATTCCTCATGAACTGCCTCTAACTTAGCCTTTCATAACTACTTGGTTAATGATAAATTTGCCAAAGATCAGCATCATATGCATAGCATTTTTGATAGGAGCTGATGAGCCTGATACCTGAGATACAGAGAATTCACTTATTACTAAATATTACATATAGATGCTTACTAGGAAGGCTAGTATTGGGATTTCTGCCTAAAATTATACCATATACTTTTCTGCAATATCCATAAGAGCTGAGAAAATAATCTAACCTCAATATTTATTTATTTATTTTTAAGTTAAAGTTTATTCACTTTGTATCCCAGCTAGAGCACTCTCCCTCAACCCCTCCCAATCACACCCTCATTTCTTCATCTCTTCCCATGCCCCTTCCCAAGTCTACTGAAAGGGGAGGTCCTCCTCCCCTTCCATCTAACCCTTGCCTATCAGGTCTCATCAGGACTGGATGCATTGTCTTTCTCAGTGGCCTGGTAAGGCTGCTCCCCCAACAGGGGGTAGGTTATCAAAGAGCCAGCCACTGAGTTCATATCAGTTACAATTCATGTCCCCATTACTAGGAAACTTACTTAGAGATTGAGCTGCCATGAGCTACCTCTGTGTAGCAGTTCTAGGATATCTCCATGCATGGTCCTTGACTGGAGTATCAGTCTCAGAAAAGACCCCCGTGCCCAAATTTGTTTGGTTTTGTTGCTCTCCTTGAGGAGCTACTGTCCCCTGCAGGTCTTTCTATCTCCCCCTTCTTTCATAAGATTCCCTGCACTCTGCCCATTGTTTGCCTGTGAATCTCAAAATCTGCTTTGATACCTTGCTGGGTAGAGTCTTTCAAAGGCCCTCTGTAGTGGGCTCCTGTCCTGTTGCCTGTTTTCTCCCTCTTATGATGTCTGTCCAGGCACATTCTCAGATAATTAAGCAATAGTGCTTCCTCAAGATCTAGCTATAGCACTCATAAGAATATATCCAAAATATGCTCAACTATACAAGGACATTTGTTCAACCATGTTCATAGCAGCTTTATTTGTAATAGCCAGAATATGGAAAAAACCCAGATGTCTCTCGACTGAGGAATGGATACAGAAATTGTGGTACCTTTATATAATGGAATACTACTCAGCATTTAAAAACAAGTAAATCATAAAATTTGCAGGCGATGGTGAGATCTGGAAAAGATCATCCTGAGTGAAGTATCCCAAAAGCAGAAAGTCTCACATGGCATATACTCACTTCTAAGTGAATATTAGACATAAAATATAGGATTAATATACTAAAATCTGTACACCTAAAGAAGCTAATCAAGAAGAAGGACCCTGGGTAAGACAATCAATCCTCACTTAAAAAGTTCTTTTCTTATTTAACTTTTATTAGTTACACTTTATTCACTTTAAATCCCCCCATGAATCCTTCCCTCCTCCCCTCCTAATCCCACCTCCCCTCCCCCTTCTTCACCCATGCCCTTCCCAAGTCCACTGATAAAGGAGGTCCCCCTCTCCTTCCTTCTGATCTTAGTCTATCAGATCTCATCAAGAGTGGCTGCATTGTCATCCTCTGTGGCCTGGTAAGGCTGCTCCCCCTTCAGGGGGAGGTGAACAAAGAGCAGGCCAATCAGTTTATGTCAGAGGCAGCCCCTCTTCCCAATACTCTGGAACCCACTTGGACACTGAACTGCCATGGGCTACATCTGTGCAGGGGTTCGAGGTTATCTCCATGCATGGTATTGGTTGGAGTATGAGACTCTGGAAAGACCCCTGTGTTCAAATTTTTTGGTTCTGTTGCTCTCCTTCTAAAGTTCCTGTCCCCTCCAGATCTTACTATTTCCCACTTCTTTCGTAAGATTCCATGCACTCTGCCCAACAGTTGGCCATAAGTCTCAGCATCTGGTTTGATATTCTGCAGGGCAGAGCCTTTCAGAGGCCCTCTGTGGCAGGTTCCTAACTTGTTTCCTATTTTCTTCTTCTTCTGATGCCCAAAGTCTTTGCCTTTTGGGACGGGGATTGAGCATTTTATTCAGAGTCCTCCCTCTTGATTAGTTTCTTTAGATGTACAGATTTTAGTATGTTTATCCTATATTATATGTCTATATGAGTGAGTACATACTGTGTGTCTTTCTGTTTCTGGGACAGCTCACCCAGGATGATCCTTTCTAGGTCCCACCATTTACCTGCAAATTTGATGATTCCTTGTTTTTCATTGCTGAGTAGTAATATTCCATTGTGTATATGTACTATAATTTCTGTATCAATTCTTCAGCTGAAGGACATCTGGGTTGTTTGCAGCTTCTGGGTATTACAAATAAGGCTGCTACAAACATGGTTGAGCCAATGTCCTTATTGTGTACTTGAGCCTCTTTTGGATATATGCCTAGGAGTGGTATGGCTGGATCTTGAGGAAGTATTATTCCTATTTGTCTGAGAATGTGCCAGATTGCTTTCCAGAGTGGTTATACAAGTTTACATTTCCACCAGCAGTGGAGGAGAGTTCCCCTTTCTCCACAACCTC
>REGO01000905.1:158934-169965 GCA_010120015.1 Rhombomys opimus
TTTTTTCAGTGTGTTTCAGTTTTTTTCTATCGTGGGTCACATTGATGGATTTCTGTATATTGAACCACCCCTGCATACCTGGGATGAAGCCTACTTGGTCACAGTGGATGATATCTTTGATGTGTACTTGTATTCAGTTTTCAAGAATGTGTTTGTTTTTATCTTCCTCTATTTCTTTATGGAGGGCCATAATCTGTTTGACTTTATCGTCCTCTAGGTCTTTACGCATTTTATTTGTTTCCTCTGTTATCCTCTTCAAGAGCATAGATGTGTAGGTCATCTTCTTGAATTTCAATTATGCTGGGGTGTCCAGGGCTACTTGCCCCTGGATAACTGGGTTCTGGAGATGGCATATTGCTCTGTCTTTTGTTTGTTGAGCTTTTATGCTGGCCTCTACCCATTGGGCTACCTTAGGTGTTGGGTGTTAGTTTCTGGTGGTTCCTGGGATCCTGTGGTGGAGAAAATCCCCTTGGCAGGAAGATGGTTTTTCCTGAAGGAAGCCTCCTCAGCTTTTTGGGTATGATCACTGTATGGCCGGTGTTTTTCAAGAGTTGCCACAGCTCACCTCAGGCGTATAGAACTGAGTGGTAACTGTGGTCCTTGTTAGTCAAGAGGGCTCTCCTCTAACCTGGAGAAGTCCTGGAGACAACTGCCCTGCTTCTGGGTTTCTTGCTGTAAATTTAGTGAGCTGCTACTGTAACCTGGGTGTCCCATGATTTGGTCAGTTTTTTTAGGGATAACTGGTTGCCATGTGGAGAAGAATCTGGGGATTTGGCCAGTCTGCAGGACCTATTCCAGGGATATACTGTATGGCCTATGTCTGCCCCCATTTCTTCCTTCCCTGTGGGGGATTTCTTCTGACCGGGACTCCAAGTCTTTGGTGCCCTGGGGCTCACAGTTCTGTCTGCGATGAATAGTTGGCACACAGCAGGTTTCTGGGCTGGCTGCACGCAAGCCTGCTGGTCTGTGGGAACTTTTCCAGGGATATGCTGGATGACCTAATTGCATCCCTGTTTGTTTTCTTCCCTGTGGGCTTTTCTCCGGACTGGGACTCCCAGTTGGGTGAAAAACTCTGGTGTTTTTGTGCCCACCATTCAGCCTGGGAAGGTGATCAGGACATGCAGGCATGCAGCTCTGTTCTGGCGACCTAGTGCCTGTGCTACCCGGGATCTCTTCAGGGTTCTGGCTGGGTGACCCGAGAGTGGATCTGACTGGTTCCCACACTGTGGGTGTTTCTTCTCACCTGGGAAACAAGTTCGTTGTTGTTTTAGGGCCCTGAGTTCAGTCCCTTGGTTGTTGTACGGAAAATGTTGTCCTGCTCCTCAGATGCAATGTTCTCGTGGCGCCGCCATCTTGCCCCCCCCTGGAATTTTATTTTTAACAACAACAAAAAACAAAACAAAACAAAACAAAACAAAAAACCTGCTTGGTTACTGAGCTACCACAGGCCACATCCTAGCAGAAGTTCTAGGTTATATCCATAGATGGTCCTTGGTTGAATGTCAGTCTCAGAAAAGACCCTGTGCCCGGATATATTTGGTCCTTGTAGAGCTCCTATCCTTTCCATATCATACTAACTCCCCTTCTTTCATATGATTCCCTGCACTCTGCCAAGGGTTTGGTTATGAGTCTTAGTGTCTGCTTTGTAGTTTTCCAAAGTAAGGGGAACAAAGACTATTTCTAACAGGATCTCAAGGGCAGGATCTTTGACTCCCTCCCCCCCAGGGGAGGAGCAGTCCTGTTGGGCCACAGAGGAGGACTTTGCAGCCAGCCCTGAAGATACCTGATAAAACAGGGTCAAAGGAAAGGGGAGGAGGTCCTCCCCTATCAGTGGACTTGGAAGGGGCAGGGAGGAGACCAGGCAGGGAGTGTGGGGTTGGGGAGGGAATGAGGGAGCAGGATACAGCTGGGACACAGAGTTAAAAAAAATGTAACTAAAAAGAAAAATAAAATTAAAAAAACAAAAACAAAAAAAAACAAAAAACAAAAAAAAAATAAATCCTGTACTATTGTTTGTTGACTATAGATTATTGTTTACTTGCATAGTATTTGTTCATCATACTTTCATTACTCCTGTCACACATACTCTGTAACATATTTTATATAAATATACATTTTATAATAAAATACTCATTATGATTATATAATTTAAAAAGATTTAGCAACAGAAAATGAGTATACACAATGATATATTTTGTTTTATGTTCATATCTGATCTTATTTCTAGTCATATAAAATAGCATAAATTCATTGATACAAACACATAATTACATGGTATTGTTTGGCTGCCAATTATATTTTTATTTTAAATGAGAGGAGCACCTGAATTAATCAGGGAAGGTGCTTTTAAAATAGTATGATTATGTAAACAAAAACACTTTCACCTTTTGAAGTAATATTTTATTGTCATTGTGTTCTGCAAGCTTCTCTCTGATACTTCTACTCTTGTTCTATGATTTGAACTGAGCAGATAATAACCTTTTTTGTGGCAAAGATAATGTCTAGGTAGATCTTATCCTTTTTAGTCTGTTTTGTCTGTGGTAGAAATACAACCTTTTTATTTTAAGTTCAAATATTTTTGTTAAAATAATGTTCAAAAACTACATACACATGCACAGCATTGCTAAGAAAATTTGATGATGCAATGATTCTATTTGTCATATAAAGCCATTTTAATCATATCTCTTTCTATTCTTTCCTATATATTTATAGACATGTTTTAATTAAAACCTTTTCCAAGATCTTGTGACAAATTTTGAAAACTGTTTTCATTTTTAGCTTCTCAGTCCTTATGTGTTTTTATATGTATATATATCTTCATTCATAGTTTCAACTACATTGAAATTATATATGTGAACACATACAAACATATATACATAATTAAGTGTATTACTAACCTACTTTCAGTGTGACTTATTTGAAAAAAATCCACTTATTTTGTTACCTTGGAAAAATATTAAAATTTTATGTCCAATCTATGTTTTTGTAAAATCTAATATGGTATATTCTGTTGCAACTCTTCTGAACACAACATTGTTTTCAGTTAAATGCTACATTCTGTCTTTTATAGTTCTATATTACTTACTGTTGGGTTTGAATGATATTTGTAAAATATTTGGTTTTCGTTTTAATGTGAAGCATTTTGGATAGTTCATAATGAACATTTTGTGTTCATTATGGCATATACATTCCAATTCACTTCATTTTTATGGTTACATTTGGATGAATTTTGGTTTATTTGTGCCTATTTATAATGGCCTAAACAATATGCAATCTCAAGAATTAATCTCAACAGATTTATTCTGGAGCTTTAAATGTAAGTAACATTACTCCTATCCTTGTTGCTGTTCTTACCCGCATACAATAAGAAAGACAACATGAATTAGGGAAATAATTAGCTTAGAACTTTTTAGTTTAATGACCTCACAGAAAAGAGAATGGAGAGATATAGGTTGAAGAAACAGAGACAGAGACAGAGACTGACAGAGCTGGGGATGGGGTCAGGAAAGAGACATAGGGAGAAGAAAAAGAGGGAAAGGGCAGGGAGAGAGGGAGGGAGAAGGAAAAAGAGAGAAGCTATCAAGTGGCAAGTGAGGAAATCAATATAATTGAAAAGAAATAAAAGTAAAATGAAATTACCATATAGAAAATAAACTAAAATTAAACTATTCATGACACAAAAAGCTCATAAGAAAAAAAATCACATTTAAAACACAAGAACCAGAAAATAACCCATTTTTTTTTAAGAATAGGCCTCTGTTTAATTGCTATGAAGTAGAATTATTCCTTCCTGTTTCAGTTCAGATAGCATAAGAATAAACAAGGCACACTGCTTAAGTTGATGTCTCTGGTTTTCATCGTGTATGTCTTCTCAAAATCATATTGAACGTCTTTGTGTGGGTGATAAATTATCTACCTTGAATCATAAAGCAGATGTAGCCATTTACTCAAAAACTGAAAGCAACATAAAACATGCAAGATGAGCTGGCAATTACCTGGTATTTAACAAATACCAAAGGCTAGCATGCCTTTGAGAAATAAAGAAATTATGTAGAAGTAACGGTACACTTCATGTGCTAATAACTTTTGAAGCTTCTTGTTGGCTTCTTTTTCTATGTCATAACTGTGTGTTTACAGAAAACCAACACTTTTTTAAAAGATATTTATAAGCCCTAAACTTTTTTCAGTGTCTATCTTCTAAAACCTTCAACAGCCATTTTGTCAATGGTAGAATATTTTCTGATCTTTTCCACATATAATTATTCTTTTATTGGACAATGGAAAGTTCCCTGCCGATAGAATTTTGGGAGATTGCAGACATCACTACTTTCAAAAGAAGAGAACTTTGCCTGAATAGAATATAATCACCTGCCTTGGAATGCAGCCAGACCTGGGCAAAATAGTTTGAGATGCTGAAAGTAATATTAATATATATGTATGAAAGAGCAAGAATAAACATTTGCCTTTTAATTATCTGCCAGAGGATCATGCTCCAACTGAAGGAGAGGAACAGGTGTAGTAGTTGCTGTTCCACATGGCGCACCTGTGTCTACTGGTCTTTGATTGCATCTGAATATTCTTGAAATACTGACAAGTATATTTTTAACTAATGTCAGTATAGCTGTACATTCTAATTTACATCACAAACCAGAGCAAAAGTTTAACTTCCTCCTCTCTATTTTAACTAGTGACAACAAATGAAATGTATATATTCACATATTACTGTTTCTTCACTGTGCTCACTGGAGGATGATTCAAGTTTCAGCAATCTTTTCACTAGTAACTACTGACTCTTCAGGTAACATTTTATTGTATCAATTATGAGCTCTGTACATTTTCTTACATGAGTAGGTAAAGAGAACATCGATTTATATAAAATATTATCTATAATACTATTATTATTTCTTGATTATTCAATTTATTTAAAAAATCGTGTTTCAGTACCAGCAATCCAGTGATTTTTAAAAAAATGTTTTAGGTTTTAGATAGATAGATAGATAGATAGATAGATAGATAGATAGATAGATAGATAGACAGATAGATGTAGAGAAATTTTCATCCTGCCTCACGGCTTCTCTGGAAAGGAATAACATCTAAAGTCCTTCTAGATTTATGGGATCTGGGTGAAATGCAGACATGCCATGGAATAAAGTAAGATCTGTCTGGAATACAGACACCCCCTTAATCCCAAACAATGAAAGCAATATTCCAACTTTATAGAAGGGAAGCACACATGTTTGAAAGTGAAGTCTGAATGATGAGCAGACAAAATGATGAATCAGTAAAAGATTTGACAGGATGAGTCAGATACAGAATACTCCTAACTCTCACCAGAACAGCGAATAAAGGAGAGTTGAGTTTGGTGTAGTTCAGCTGAATGCAATTGAATTCCATTGAGTTTGTGCAGTTCTGTTTAGGTCCATTCAGTTTGTGGGGTCAGTGCAGTTTTGTTCATGGAGCTCTGAGGGAGTTTTTCCAGGCAGAGTAATTTAGTCAGAATCCAAAAGAAGCTAATATCAGCCAGCCATAGTTCAGAAAGAACTAAAGGTGATGAGCTTATTCAGAAGTAAGTCTCAGAGGTGGAAAACATTCTAAGTCTAGGTTAGCTGACCATGGCTAGATGACGAAGCTTTCAAAGTCCAGATTGGCAGATGATTAGATTGTAAAGAAGGAAGAATCTTCCAGGCCTAATCTTAGGGTTAGTTAAAAACACTCTGGGCTCAGTGCAAGCCATGTATTCATAAATCATGAGTACTGTTCTAATCTCATACTTTCCTCTCATGAAATAAAAACATTTGCAGATAGCTATCAGAACAGTTAAGGTCTATTACTGATATTGTAGAGGACCCACGTGTGGTTTCCAGCTACCATGTGGGGTAGTTTGCAGTTGCCTGTAAGTCGGACTCCAAAGGATATGAGCACTTTTAGTGGACTGCACAGGCACTTTATCCACTTGTGCATTCTTGTAATCAGATTTTGAAAATTTTCATTGTTGTGAGTGTGCACATACTCATGATGTGTGTGGTGGAGGCTGTCATGCCCCAGTGCATATGTGGAGGTCATAGGACAACTTTGTTAAGTTTGTTCTCTCCTTCTACTTTTATGTGGGTTTCAGAAGTTTACCTCGAAAAAAATTAATGAGTTTAAGTCGATAACAAGAATTTTTACCAATTGAGTCATTTTGCTGTCCCAGTGATATCTTCTATACATTAATTTATAAAATGTCTGACATGTGTCATTTAAAATGTGTCTCCTCCTTGTTAGACAATTTTACAAATGAAAATAAAACTTTGTTCCTGTCCACTGAAATGTTTCTGTAATAAGATAACAATGGATGACAAAATAGGAGAAAAGCGAAACTTAAATATTAATGCTGTATATGAAACAAAATTATTCAGAGACATTGCAGTCTCCTATCTATTGTGGATGGTCTGGTGCTACTTATTTTGGTGCTACTTATTGGCTCTGAGATTTGGTTGCTGCCCAAATGAGCAGACACTCACGTACCTCAAAATGATGTTTTTAACCTTGCTTAAGAAAGTATTTATTCCTTATTGGTGAATAATAAAATGCCCACACATGGGCTGGAGAGATGGCTCAGAGATTAAGAGCACTGGGTACTTTTCCAAAGGTCCTGACTTCAATTCCCAGCAACCACATGGTGAAACCATCTATAATGATATCTGGTGCTTTCTTCTGTCATGAAGGCACACATTGAGGCAGAATACTATGTAAATAAAAAAATAAATCTTTAAAAAAGTATAAAAAGATGCCCACATACCTGGGAAGGGCAAATGAGGTAGTCAGGTCAAACCTTTAGGGACGGAAGGATCAAGAGAGAGAGAGAAACAGAAAGAGGAAGAAGAGAGCTGCCGTGGGTTAGATTGGGAGAAGCTCATGGCTGGCATGGATGGAGGAATTGACCCAGATGAGAGAATAACCAAGTATTTGTGGAATTGTGGGTGGGAGGTAGGCTGGGATGGTGATGGGAAGAAAAGGTAGTTTAGAGGGTTAATATCTGCCCTGCACGAGGTAAAATAAGCCTATTCTAAATTTTATCAGATGTCTGTGACTTGTATTGATTATAAAGTGGGTTAGATAATACCTCCATAATAATTAAGGGGCTAATAATAACAATCATTAGGCCATACCTTTAAATTAACCACTGCGCTTATCCATAGATGGAGAGGATACAGAATCCAGATAATTTTGAAAGATGATAAATTATTTCCATAAGAACTCAGTTTTGTTTTGTGTTTTTTTAAAGAAGACTAGGACAAAGACTTTGTTTCCTGTAAATGAGACCATGATTTGCACATCACTTTCTTTGAGATTGATGTGTTCACGGTGAGCAGATATTAGTTAACGCGGCAATAATTTATTCTTCTTCAGGTTGATGCACAGAGACTTGGAGGATGGACCAAAGGTAATTATCTTCATGCTTGGGCATCCCAGAATTAAAGAAGACAAGAAATATGGGAGGAGAATGTCTTCTGCTACTGCTCTCTAATTACCTTTTTCTTAAAATTATTCACACACCAGGGGGCCATATTTTTGGGTGACAGTTCCTGAGCTGGTTCACAATAAAAAAGGAACAGTTTTTTTTTCCAGTTCTGAAACTTTTGCCATGTTAGAAAATAGTTTGATACTCATTAGTCACAAAAAACGAAGTCTGTTTTAATCTAGATAAAACACGTTCTTCTTAGCTTAATTAAAAACCCTTATTTCTTCTTAATGTCTATTTCCTGTGTTTATAGCTCAGAATATATCGCACACCATATTTTTTACAGATTTTATGATGATTAGGGTTTTCTTCTACATAATATTAAGCTTACCTACTTGCTTAAAATGTATTATAATGGAATCACAACAGGTTTCCATGGTGTTGTCGGATTATGTAATGATTTTTAGCTGCAATTGATTTCTAATTTTCTAGATTTCATTGCTTCTCACGGTGTCATCCTCATGCCACACAAATCCATATACTCAGATATTAAGCTGTTCACAGAGGTGCTGTCTCATGTATGTCAGTTTTTATAGTCTCAGAAAACTTTTAAGGCCATAAAGAACTCAAGAAGGTGGTTGGTTGTATATTGACATGAATGAACCTACTATCCTGGAAGTCATCTTGACTTCCTGCTTCCTTTTGTGTAGACAGAGAAATATAATGTAGGATTTAGATGTAAATGAGTCCTTGCCATTTTATTTTTGGATTCATCATCCTATATAGACTTGGAGTTATATGCAAAATGATATTATGTAACTCAATGAAGCACAGCATAACCTGTCATATCTTAATATAATAAAATGTGATATATTGGAAATCATTTAAATTAATCACTTTGTTTCAAGTTTGGTATCTGCTATTGATTCACATGGATTTTTGTCATAAATTAATTTTGTAAAGAGTGGCAGTGTTATCAGTATGAAAACTCCTCTGAAATCTTGATTGCTGACTGATTTATTTCTTTTATTTTCTAAAACTTTATCAGTCACTTAAATGAGTCCAAAGACTCCCTGTCAAAAAAAGTACTTGATATATACATTGCCTTTTTACTTTCTATTTGTGTATTGTGCACAGTTTTTCAAAGAATCTTCAATCACTTCTAACAATCATTCAAAGAATAGAACAATGGTAATAATGTCCTACATAAAAGAAAATATTGATACTCTAGCAGTTTCGGGAGACTTAGGAAGAAGCAAGGAAAGGACAAATGCTTTGTTAACAATAACAAAATTATGTTGATTTATTTTGAGTAAAAGTAAGACAACAACGCAACTTGATATGATTCTAACTTTTCGAAAAGATACTGAGACTCATACTAAACCTTCAGCAGGGTGCAGGGAATCATATGAAAAAGGGGTAGTTAGTATGGCATGGAGAGGACAAAAGCTCCACAAGGACGAAATATATCTGGGCACAGGGGTCTTTTATGAGACTGTTTCTCCAACCAAGACCATGTAAAGCTATAACCTAGAACCCATGCTCAAATGCAGCCCATGGTAGCTCAGTATCCAAGTGGGCATCCTAGTAAGGGGAACAGGGACCTTTCTGACATGAACTCAATGGCAGGCTCTTTGACCTCCCCACCACCCGAAAGAGGAGCAGGCCTGCTAGGCCACAGAAGAGGACTTTGCAGCCAGTCATGAAGATACCTGATAAACCAGGGTCAGATGAAAGTCCCTATTAGTGGACTTGGAAAGGGACAAGGAGGAGATGAGAGAGGGAGGGAGGGTGGGATTGGGAGGGAACAAGGGAGTGGGATACAGCTAGGATACAAAGTTAATAAACTGTAACTAATATTAAAAAAGAAAAGATACTTTGTATATACAGTTCATGTGACAAGTCTTATCGAGGTTACTGCTCCTTATATTTCTATGAATGGCACCTGACTATTAGAATTGGTGTTTCTTACAAGGAATGAAGGTATTAAAACATGTTGGAAGGACTGGAGTTTATGTTCTATGTGATTTTAGTTTTTGTTTGCTTTTGTTTGTTGGTTTTTCTGTACTTGCTATGAATGTGAGAGATTCCAGACCTTCCTCTATGTGTGATTTATTAATAAGTGAAAGCACTTTTATCTCTGTGAGTATGCCTGAAATGTGGCATATGTATATCAATTGCCTTCCTCTTTGTTTTCACTTGCCTTCTGAGGTTTCAAAAACAGGGATACCTGATGTCCATTTCCAAAGCCTTGGGTGACACTGCCTGTCTCCATAAGTTAATTAAAATTTGAATGCTCTAGTGTGTTCAAATTACATAAGCTATTTTTCTGTATGTTTTGGATTTTAACACACACACACACACACACACCACTACCATGACCAACATCACAGATTTTCATCCATTTACATTGGTTGTAATCTAATAAAATATAATTGGATGTGAACTGAATATTTTCTACTTAACAATAAACAACTTAAGAGTACTAACCTATCCCAGTTTTATTTATTTATTTATTTATTTATTTATTTATTTTTGTATAAATTATCAAGTGCTTCTTCTGGAAATTCCAAGAGAGAGTATGACAAAATAAATGTCATTGATGGGAGATAAGAGCTACACTTATATGTTCAGACAAGGATAATTATTTATAATATGGTTAGAAATTGCTATGGTTTAAGTTTTCCTCTCATGTTTATGACATTGCAGACATGGCTGATTGGCTAAGTTTACAATACCGGTCCATAATTGCTTCTAGTTGACAGGGTTTTCCATTCAACTAGATTGTTTTTGGTTATCCACAATATGCTCCCTAGTTTTATGTCACCTTGACACAAGCTAGAGTAATTGAAAACAGGAAACCTCAACTGAGATAATACCTCCATGAAATCTGGCTGTAGGGGATTATTTTTAATTAGTGGTTGATAGGGAAAGGCTCAGCCAATTATGGACGAGTGTCTCTGTCTCTAGGATGGTTATCTTAGGTTCTGTGAGAATGATGACAAAGTAAGTTATTATGAAGAAGCAAAAGCTTTAGTTGACTCCGGCTTCCTGCCCTGTTTGAGTTCATATCCTGACTTCCTTCAGTGATAAACTGTGATAATGAAGTATAAGTCAAATAAACCCTTTTTCCCCTACTTGCTTTGGTTTCATCATAGTGTGTTCCTACCTAGCACACCCAATATGAAAATGTCACTATCATATCTTTGAGGATATAATCCTCACCAAATATTGGTTGTGGTTCATAGGTTTTTACTGATGATTAAAACTATCCACTGGGAGGAGCCAAGATGGCGGCGCCGGGAGAGCACCTTGTATAAGAAGCAGGACAGCATTCTCCGTGCAGCGACCAGGAGACTGAACTCTGGGCCCCGAAACCACAGCGGTCGTGTTTCCCAGGTGAGGGGAGGCTCCCACGGCCTGGGAATCGGTCGGGTCCACTCTCGGCTGCCCAGCCAGAACCCGGAAGAGTCCCTGGGTGACGCGGACTTCGGGTCCCGGGCTGGAGCCGCCAGCCTGCCTGTCCCCATCAGTTCCACAGGCTGATCCGTGGGCACAAGGGTGCCTGAGGCTGGGAGTCCCAGTCG
>REGO01000905.1:178615-219850 GCA_010120015.1 Rhombomys opimus
GAGGACCTCCCCTATCAGTGGACTTGGGGAGAGGCATGCATGCAGAAAGGGGGGGAGGGTGGGACCGGGAGGGGAGGAGGGAGGGACTTATGGGGGGATACAAAAGGAATAAAGTGTATTTTATAAAAGTTAAATAAAAAATTAAAAAAAAAACAAAACAAAAAACTATCCACTGTTCCTCTCTCTTGGCAGCTTGAACAGCACCTGCTAATAATAATCTGAGAATGAATCCTTAGGAAAGAGGCTTCCACATCGTTTGCAGCTTGTCTTCTAGAAATCCTGTGTCTGAAATAAGTGGTGTCATCAGCAAGGACGATTTACCTTCACGTTATCATAGACAACCAACAACAATAAATTCAGAACTAGATCCCTGATACCTAAGGCCAAGGGAAAGTCATGGAAGATGTGGCAAAGATTGCCAGATCCTGAAAAAGACATCTGCTGTGACATAGTGACTTCTCTATATAACAGAGAAGTTGTATCTGTGACCTCTCAACAATAAGAGCACTTGAGTATGATTAGGTAGTTGATAGGACAAGATGGACAGGGGCAATTCTACATGGTCCCAACCCAAATGGAGAACCACAGTTAACCAATACATGCTCAGTTAAGGAGTGCCAGTTCCCTCCAAAGATATGTACCCAGATAGGTTGTTCCATTCCAAGAGGTCAATTTGAGACATATGTAAATATGAACAAAGCTAAATAGATATAGTGAATTCTAAACATGTGTGCAATTATGGACATATACACATAGCAATAATAATTTAGGAAGAATAGTTTATGACTTTGGGAGGGAATAGGGGAACACAGGCATTAGAGAGGAAAAATAATGGGAAAAATCATTCAAATAAAATAATTACATTTGGAATTCTCAAAACTTTTTAAAGAATAAATTAAAAATGTGTTTCAAAGAAAATTATATTCAGATGACATATTAGAAGACATATTAAAGTTTGAGTACACATATTTGAACTAAACTGATATAGTGTGTTTGCAGTATGCTAATCAGACTATTGTATTAAAAGGAAAAAAAATCATTATATGAGCTACCAAGAGAGTATCTCCTTGGTTGCAATTTGGCTGTTTCCCTAGAACCCTATGAATTCTGCTTTTCTGAAAGATAGTTTCCCCAAGAGGCAAGCACATTCAATCACTGATTCATGAGGCAGATTCTTTACTTTGACTGTTCTGTATCAGTGCAACTCCTTTCTGCTTTATGTTGCTACCCTTCCTTCACTGAAGATGTCTTTGAGGGCACTATGCAGAGAACTACAGTAACACAAACTTCCTTTTGAGCACATATCCTGGAGACAATTGATGACAGGTACTCTGAAATATTCTTTTGGAGCTCAAATACCTCCTAGACGCCTTATATTTAGCACTGTAACTTTTAGAAGTTAAAAGTTGATTAGTTCGTATTGTTTACTAGCAATACTGAGAAAAGACATCAGTAATACAGAAATATGGGTAAAAGTTATAATTCATGTGGAGGGTATTGATAGTAACTAGGGGTGATGAATGCTTTAATAAAAAAATAATAAATGAAGAAAGATAATTAAACAGAAATTAAAGATTATGTGTGAGACCCAGTGGGATCTCCTTGGTAACATAAAAAGAAATTATCATTTCCTCCAGCTAGAGATCAGAGAAGTTGAAGTCTTAAAATAATGACTTTGTTGAGGCATACCAACATTGAGACATGTCCAGACATGTGTAGGCCTCACTACCTGGCACAACCACAGCTATTTTGGTTTTGTTTCCATTTTGACCATAAGGTGTAGTTAAGTTCAATTTCTCATGCTTTGACTGACTGAGAAATTGAAGAACTTTTTACTAACAATTTTATATTTGTTGAATATTCTGCTTGACTTTATGATATATGTTCTATTTTTTTCAATAAACAAACAAACCACAGTACTTTGCTATATTCCTTTCTCTTAGAAACACAGAACTGGAAAGTCTCTAAGCTCCCCTATGCTATATCCTAGCCAATCAGCTTAAAAAGCTTCTGCCAGCTACCTAGATACAATGTACTTAGAACAAAATTGATTCTTCTTGCTTGGCTAGACACGATATCCCTGGAATAGAATTGATTTTTCCTATTTGGTTGTGTTTTTTTTTTTTTTTTTTTCTAAAAACCATCTCTGCTCACAGTTTGGCTCCTGAGTCTAATGTGTCACTGATTCGTCAGTCTTTGTTCGGTGTTCAATAAACTTTCATCATTCTTAGTCTGGTGTCTGATTGGACAGTGCAGGCTAATCTCAAACCCCAACAACTTCATTTTAAAAGTAGCAGACCTACTGCTGATCAAATCACTTATACCAAGAGGCCAGTGGGAGCTGAAATACTGTGTAAGCTAAAACCCTTGAGAATCTTTTTTTAATTTTTATTTTTTTAATATTAATCACAGGTTATTTACTTTGTATCCTAGCAATAGTCCCCTCACTTATTCCCTCCCAATCCCTCCCTCCCTTATCTCCACCCTTTCTCCCTCATCTCCACCCTGGCCCTTTTCAAGTCCACTGCTAGGGGAGGTCCTCCTCTCCTTCCATCTGACCCTAGCTTATCGGGTATCTTCAGGAGAGGCTGCAATGTCCTCCTCTGTGGCCTAACAAGCCTGTTCCTTCCTTGAGGGGTGAGGGTGTGTGTGAAAGAGCCAGTCATTGAGTTCACATCAGAAATAGTTCCTGTTCTAGGGCCACATTTGTATACTGAGCTACCATGAGCTACGTCCAAGCAGGGGTTCTAGGTTATATCCTAACATGGTCTTGGGTGGAGAAACAGTCTCATAAAGGACCCCATGCCATGATATATTTTGTCCTTGTGGAGCTCCTGTCCTCTCTCAGTCATACTAACTCTCTCTTTTATCATATGATTCCCTGCATTCTACCAAAGGTTTGGTTATGAGTCTCAGCATTTGCTTTGATAAGGTGCTAGGTAGAGTCTTTCAGAGGCCCTCTGCGGCAGGCTCCTGTCCTGTTACTTGTCTTCTCCTACTTCCCATGTCCATTCCATTTGTCTTTCTAAGTGAGGATTGATCATCTTACCCTGGGCCCTCTTTCTTATTTATCTTCTTTAGGTGCACATATTTTAGTATGTTTATCCTATCTTATAGGTCTATATAAGTGAGTATATACTGTATGTGTCTTTCTGCTCCGGGGATACCTCACTCAGGATAATCTTTTCTAGATCCCATCATTTGCCTGCAAATTTCATAAAAACTCAAGTGACAACACATGCTGGAGAGGTTGTAGAGAAAGAGGAACCCTCCTCCATTGCTGGTGGGAATGTAAACTTGTACAACCACTTTGGAAATCAATCTGGCGCTTCCTCAGACAATTAGGAATAGCACTTCCTTGGGATCCAGCTATACCACTCTTAGGCATATAACTAAAAGATGCTCAAGTATACAACAAGGACATTTGCTCAACCATGTTTGTAGCAGCTTTATTCGTAATAGCCAGAACCTGTAAACAACCCGGATGTCCCTCAGAGAAGGAATGGATACAGAAATTGTAGTAGTTTTAAACCCTGGAGAATCTTGAAAGACCATTTTCCTTAAGTTACTGAACTTGAAGTAGATCAGTCTTAACTGTAATTTCTGTAATTTATTGCTCTTAAGGAAGAAATTGTCATTAGTACCAAAATATCTTGTATGTTTCCACTTCAGACTTCTGGTATCAAAAGTTGGAAGAAAATGAAATGTTGTCATTCTCCCAGATAATTTGACCTTGCTCATTAGATTGTAATGAAGGTTCCCCTACCTACCGGGAATACACGACTTTCTACAAAGAAAATTGTTAGTATTATCTTAATACTACAGAAATACTGATGATGAATCAAAATATGGAACAATTATTAACTGAGAATTTCATTTTCCTTAGACCATGTAAAAATGCAGTGTTAGATAAATAGCTAAATCACTCAGCTAGCCTAGCAGATATTTTATAAGAACAAGGAAATCTAGGGAAAAAAATGCTTGAATACTTCCTACAGAAATAGGTTACATCTCTGATTTCAACAACATTTTGGAGACAACTGTTTTTTCCACTAATAGGGTTATTGCAAATTTTGGCAAAATGGCAGATAAAAATCCAAGAATGGCTTTGGCAAACTATAACTAAGTTATTATGCAAAGGAAAATGACCTGATACCATATTGAAAATTATACTTAAACTGTTGTCACTGCTCATATATTTGTCTCCCAGAACTAATGAACCAAACTTACACTGATCAGAGTGATGACTTACTAAAGTTGCCTTTGATGTTTTTGCCTATGTACATGCAACTATATATATATACATAAATACATACACACATGAACATACACAATATACAAAGAGAATACATAAATGTAAAGTAAAAAATTAAAGTAGCTCATATTTAAACAAAATTGGATCTACATAACTGTCCTTAAAATCTGTAGTCTTATTGAACAATAATTATTATTAATTAAATATTTTCTTTTATAATTAAATTTTTATTTTTTTACATTAATTACATTTTATTTGTTTTGCATCCCACCTGTAGCCTCCTCCTTCATTTACTCTCAATCCCACCTTCCCTCCCTCATCTCCCATGCCCCTTTCCAAGTCCACCTATAAGGGAGATCCACCTCCCCTTCCATCTGACCCTAGCTTATCAGGTCTCATCAGGACTGGATGCATTGTCCTCCTCTGTGGCCTAGCAAGGCTGCTCCTCCCTCAGAGGGGTGGTCAAAGAACCAGCCACTGACTTTATGCCAGAGACATCCCTGTTCTTATTACTAGGGAACCCACTTTGGATACTTAGCTGCCATGGGCTACATCTGAGCAGGGGTCTAGGTTATATGCATGCATGGTCCTTGGTTGCAGTATCAGTCTCAGAAAACACCCCTGAGACCAGATATTTTTGTTTTGTTCCTCTCTTGGTGGAGCTTCTGTACTCTCCAGGTCTTACTAACTACTTCTTTCATATGATTCCCTGCACTCTGCCCAAAGTTTGGTTATGAATCTCAGCAATATTTTCTCAAATAAATTATGTTTAAGCTATTTCTATGAACTTGTTTAATGCTGTGCAATATTTGTTTTAAAGAGAAAGTAATTAACTCACATATACATTATTTGAGGTAAACTGTTTCCTTATACTTTACTGAATGCTTGTCTTGGATGTAATACAGTGGTGTTCTTATTTTACATTGTCTGAAGCATTTCTGTAATCAAACTACACAGTATATTATCATGCCAATTTTACTTCCAATGTCTTGTACAGTACTGATGCATACATTTTCTCCCTCTTGCTCCTTGTAATATTTTTGCGTGATCACCACACAGATGTAAGGCTGCAATCCATCCTGTAATCATTCCCAAATATTATAAAAAATTTAGAAATCATAGTTCCTTCAATGATGATACCTGATAAAACAGGATCAGATGAATGGGGGGAGGTCCCCCCCTATCAATGGACTTGGAAAGGGGCACAGTAGTGATGAGTGAGGGAGGAACTGGGAGGGAATGAGGGTTCGGGGCACGGCTGGGATACAGAATAAATAAAATGTAACTGATAAAAAATAAAATAAAATAAAAAAAAGAAATCATAGTTCTTTTATAAGATACTATTTTTTGTAAATAAATGCAACCATTAAAAATTAAATGGTCTCAAAGCTCATACAGCAGTGATTTTTAAAAAACTTTAAAAACATACTAATCTAAATTTATTCAGAGAGTATCTTTGCTCAACATGCTAACGGACATTATTTCTGAGTGGTAAAAGACAAGAGCCCGTAAAATAACTTTGAAAAAGACTAATGACATATCTGATTCACCAAATGGAGTGTTTCTAACCAGCCAGAGGGTCTAATAAATTTAGGAGAAGATACAACTTACATGCAAACATTATCATCACTTAAGGAAGCTGTATAAAGGAGAATCTAAAAGGAGGAAAGGGAGAAGTCTAACATAGTATCAGTCAGTAGTGTTAAAGTTAAATAAATAAATAAAAAAGAATGCAGTAGGAGATATACATAAAGGTAAAAGCCTCAAGGCCAAAATGACAAGAAAGAAAGAAAGAAAGAAAGAAAGAAAGAAAGAAAGAAAGAAAGAAAGAAAGAAAGAAAGAAAGAAAGAAGAAAAGAAACAAAGGGAAAAAGAAACTTTTATAAAACCTTGTATTTTTGAGGGTAATTCTGATGTATACCCTCAAGGTTTGGTTACACCTATTTTTGTTTTGTGAACTTGCCTAAGACATACTTGATTGGTTGATTAATCGGCCTATACCTGGGCAACACAGAATGGGGTAGATGTGGCTAAGGTTCCTGGGATTTGGGGTTTCCAAGAGAATCATGGGAAACAGACAGACAGGAAGAGAGGAGGAAAGAGGATGCCACTATGGGGTGGTGTGGAGGTGAAATCACACGGGCAGAAAGGAAGAACTCCAATAATGCTGTGAAAAGGCCCAGATGAAGAATAGAAGCAAGTACCACGGGATTATGGATGGAAGGTAGACCAGATGAGGATGGCTTAGATGGGTACAGGGAGATGGATGGTGAAGTTTTTTGAACAGTGTAGTGGACAAAAATCTGTCTGGCCCAAGGTAAATCAGGCAGTTCTAAAATCTAATAGGTGTCTGTGTCTTATTATTTGTGATAGCAGGTTAAGTAATACAGTGGTGATAATCTTAGTGGTGATAGCTCTTAACGAACCAAAGCAATTTTTCCAAGTTAAACCACAGACTATATTCTGATAAAGAAATATTTTTTCCAAAACAATATACAATTTACACTTGGTTTTAGAATCATTATGTCAAAATTTATGAGGGTCTTGAGCAATTAAGTAGGTTACTGTGTCTACAAGTATATTCCTGTTTGTCTGACTATCCAATGCAATTGAAAACCACCATCAAGGTAAATACACTCTTTTGTTTCATTTAGAATGACCTTTCTCTTCAATTGTAGAGACTGGAACAGCTATTTAGGAATTATTTAACCAAACCTGCTAATTATTTTAGAAATATATTGATATTACTCATGGAAAAAAAATTCCTTATTTAAAGGTAGTAGCAAGAACACTGCAAGAAGACCAACAGAGTCAACTAAACTAGACCTGGCAGCTTACAGAGATGAAAGCACCAGACAAACAGCATGCATGGACTTGACCTCAGCTCCCTACCCATAAGTAACCAAAGGTCATTTTTATCTTCTTATCTGTCCCCTAGTAAGTTGAGTGGTGCTATCTATGACATGAACTCTGCTGTCGGCTTTCTATCACTTTTCCCTTACCAGGCTGCCTTGCCTGGTCTTAGTGGATGAGGGGGGAGCTGAGTCCCAATGTGACTTGATGTGATGGTGTAGGTTGGAAGGGAGGGAGCTCTTCTTTTCTGAGAACAAGGGGAGAGAGGATAGGGTGAAAAAAGGTGGAATAGAGGGACTGGGCGACAGAAAGGAGGGGGCTATGATCAGAATGTACAGAAAAATTAAACCTAATAAAAATAAAGTTAGTAATATGCTTTTGTATCACATTTTTTTTGTAAATCTAAAATCAGTGGAATTTACAGGTGTTTCGCATTTTAATTTGCAGAAGTATGAATATAAATACAAATACACATGGTAATTAAGAACAATAATATGGTTGAACCCTGAGCTTATCAGATCATGAAAGTTAGGCAGGATCATGCCTGATTAATACTTGGATGGGAGTTAGATGAGCCAGTTTGCTAATACATGGTTCATCCATTAGGAATGAGATTTTTAAAGTATTTATTTGCATTTCATTTACATTTATATGAATAAACATAAAATAGTTTCTATTAGAACTACATATGAAAATACAGAAAGAGAAAAAAGACTAAAAATAGTTTTGTAGGTTTATCTCAGTTTATATATACCTGTAGCAATATTTATGTTAATCAAGTTTGAGGTAGTCACACAGGTGAAAGGAGCTAGATTTAATTGATCAGGTTTTCTTCAAGTAATAGTAAAGAAGAACACTGTATTCATTGCTCAGATTCTAAATTTAATGGGAAGTGATAACAACCTTGATTTTCTTGACAAACTATTTAAAATTGATAGTAAATAAAAGCCAACAATGAAGTACAGAAAATATGCTTATATATTTTATTATAAAATGAGCCAAATTAAAAAAATCAGTTGTTCCACATTATATAAATTGTTTCAGAGTACATTTATTAAGTCAGTATGTGTTTTTAAGATTGTACTTACTATTTATTGTGTACATACACCCATTTCTGTCTTTGTGTGTGTGTGTGTGTGTGTGTATTCGTGATTTATGATGTGTTCCTTTGGTCACATGTTGTGTTGCACATGAGGTCAAAGAACAATGATGGAGTGGTTTTCTCCTCGGCCTTTATTTTCATGTGGATTCTGCAGATCAAATTCAGGTTGTAAGATTTACATGCCAATCACTGTAGCCCACCGAAACGTGTTGTAGGTTCATGATTTCCTGATTTTAACATAAGTCTTACAGTTATAACCAGCCATCAAGCTGTTGCCAAGTTCTGTAGAAACTCCTTTTTGGTCATACATTCTGTCAAGAGAGACTATTGACAGAGGCATGAAACATAACTCGTTTTGGTGTTGATGTTGATGCTGCTCTTCTTGATTCCTCTGGTTATCTCCATTCTTGCCCACAGCCCCCACTCTTCCACAAACTCACCAAGCCCAGCCTATTGTTTGGTTGTGGTTCTTTGTATCTGTGAAACAAAATTATTTAAAAAGCATCTAATTTTAATCCTGATTGTAGCCCTCTCCCTCATCTTCTCTCTGTCCCTTCCTCCCTCCCTTTTCAACCCCCATCCCTCTCTCTTGTCCACTGAAGGGAAGCCCTCCTCCCTTGCCATCTAACCCTGGGCTATTAAGTCTCGTCAGGACTGCCAGAACCCTCTTCTTCTGTGGCCTGGCAAAAGACAAGGACACTGTCAACAGAACAAAATGACAGCCTACAGACGGGGAAAAGGTCTTCACTAATCTTACATCTAACAGAGGGTTAATATCTAGAATATATAAAGAACTCAAGGATTTAAAGTCCACCAAACAAAATAATCCAGTTAAAAAATGGGGTACAGAGCTAAACAGAGAATTCACAACAGAAAAATATCCAATGGCAGAGAAACACTTAAAGAAATGTTCAAAGTCCTTAATCATCAGGAATACACATATCAAAGCAACTCGGAGATTCCATCTTACTCTCGTCATAATGACTAAGATCAAAAACTCAAATGACAACACATGCTGGAGAGGATGTGGTGAAAGGGAACCCTCCTCCATAACTGGTGGGAGTGGAAACTTGTACAATCACTTAGGAAATCAATCTGGCGCTTTCTCAGAAAATTTAAACTAGCGGTACTCTAAGATCTAGCTAAACCTCTCTTGGGCATATACCCGACAGGTGCTTCACCATTCAACAAGAACATTTGCTCAGCTATGTTCATAGCAGCTTTATTTGTAATAGCCAGAATCTGGAAAAACCAGATGTTTCTCAACTGAAGAAAGGATACAGACATTGTGGCACATTTACACAATGGAATACTACTCAGTCATTAAAAACATGGAAATTATGAAAGTTGCAGGCAAATGGTTGGAACTAGAAGAGATCACCTTGAGTGAGGTAACCCAGGATCAGAAAGACAGGCATGGTTAACACTCACCTATAAGCAGATATTAGCCATATAATACAAGCTAACCATACTACAAGTCATAGACCTAAAGAAGCTAAATAACAAGGAGGACTCTCAGGAGGTTAATTCTCATTTATAAAGGCAAATAGCATAGACATTGGAAGTGATTTAAGGGAGGGAACAGGATGAAAGCCTACCACAGAAGTCCTCTAAAGACTCCACCTAACAGGGATCAAAGGAGATGGTAAGACTCACAACCAAACTACGGGCAGAGAGCAGGGGACAGGAGCTACACAAAGAGACCAACAGATCCAACAAATCTGGGCCCAGTGTCCCCGCAGAAGCTGATGCATCAATCAAGGACTATGTATGGATATTTCCTAGCCCTTTTGCTCAGATGTAGCCAATAGGCAGCTCATTCTCCATGTGGGTTCCTTATAAGGAGAGCAGAAGTTATCTCTGACATGGACTCTGTTACCTGCTCTTTGATTACTTCTTGCTGGTGGGGGTCCCTTGCCAGGCCACAGAGGAAGTGGATACAGGCACTCCTGGTGAGACTTTATAGGTTAGAGTCAGATGGTAGGAGAGAAGGGCTCCCCGTTTCTGAGGATGTGGGGAGGGAGAAGGTGAGAAGGGGAAGGGAGGGTGGTACTAAGAGGAGACAAGGGAGGAGGCTACATTCTGGATGTAAAGCGAAATAATTATAAAAAAAAATAATTAAAAAAATAAGAAAAGAGCAATGTTAATGGAAATAGATCCTCTTAGCCCAGAACAACACAACATATTCCTTCCTTATATATATATAAATACACATATATACACATTAGGAGATATTGTATATATTTTTATATACATTAGGAGATATAGATATTTGTATATATACATTTGGAGATTTTTCTATTTCCTAATGCTGAGCGGTCTTCTGGGTAGTCATAGGATCTCCTACACAGCATCCTGACCACAGCTGGCCGCCTTAGGATAGATCATTTACTAGTACTTGTGAAGCTATTTCTTTGCTGTTTATTCAATAGTAGTTGGAGGGCTCCCTGGCCTCTCTGAAGAAATGCTTACTTTGTGTGGCACATCTAACTGGGACCCAGCACCACAGCATCAATGCATTAGCAATTGCTATACTCTGAATTACAAGTTGTCTAGTGAGTAGTGGTTTATTTCGTCTTTTTACCAATGCTGTTGTAGCAGACCTGTAGCAAATCCATTTTTAAAGATGAAAGAGTTTAGTTTTATCCAATCAATTAAATATTGTATCTTAGTAAACTACAATAAGCAATGAATAGTATTCTACATAGCAACAATACAAAAAGGAGATTAAAATACGTATTTCATATTTTCAGTCTAAGATTTGTAATATTAAATGGATATCTTGTGAAAACTTGACACTGAAGTGTAGTTTCTTAACTCTGTGCTCTAGAGTGTTTCTTCATGGAAACAGTTAATGTTACAGAGGTCAAGAAAAATCTCTTACAGGTAACAAAACTATGTAGATACAAAAACCATACAAGTGAATAAAAGGGGAAACAGATTTGATTGGAAAATTAAGATCAAGCCTACATAAGAAGCTAGATGTGTTTCTATTTTAACAAAGAAACCACAGGAACAAAAATACTTATCTCATCAAAATTAAAAAGGGGTGGCCAGATGGCTCACTGAGTACAGTCCGTTGATGCTAAGCCCAAGACAAAGGTCTAACCACAGGACCCACATGGTGAAAGAATTACTTTGAATCCCTGGAGTTGCTGTATTACCTCCATACATGCGCATATGCATGCTGCTACTCAGTGCAGCTGTGTGCACTCATGCACACTACCATATGTAAAATGGTACCACAAAAGTAAAATGTATTGAAAAAGCAGAAAATGCTTGAGACACGTTAACTGTGTTGTAAAATTTCTGTGCATTCTGAAGAACAAGTGTTGCTAACATGGATTATAAAATGTCCCAAAGGCCATGGAAGGTATTAATGAGAAAGAACACTAAATATATTATAATTCCTTTTCTTCCAAATGATTTTATATAATGACAAATAAAATACTCCTTTTTTTCCTGGAAATTAAAAATTTTGGAATAATTATAATTGTTTATAACCAACTATCATTATCTCCTTTTGATATTTAATTGAAAGCTACATACATGAATCAAAGCACCTTGTATAAACACTTAAATGATAGGATGGATGCAGATACAAATCCATAAAACTCACATTAAAAAAAAGTTTCAATAAAAGTAATAATGTAAAAATAAAAGAAAATATTTTTCAGTGATAACCAAATATGTAGATAGGGTAACAATTTCTCTCAGATCACACTCCATACTAAATATAATACGTGTGCATCCATTGTGTACACATAAAATATATGTGCATATTCACAGTTAGATATATCATGGATATAAATGCAAAAGATACTATTACAGCATTTCAAGAATAACACATAAGTAAATACTTTAAAAGTATGGGAAAATGAAATATGTCTTAGCCACTAGGGGTGTTAACCTTATCCATAAACTAAGAAAAATCTTAAACATTGGAAATGAAATTGAGATGGATGATAAGAATATGGAAATATTTAAAGGCAACTTTATTTGCCAGATGTATTTGTCATCTTGAATATGTACGGCTGAATAAGCTCATTCTGAACTCTGGCTGGCTGGTTCAACCCAGCTGTTCTGGTACAAACTCCTCTTCAAGCTGACTGATTCAATTTTGCTTCTCTTTGCTTTCAACTGAGTTGCTCTGCTTGTCTTTAAACTAAATATGGCAATTTGTTTTAATCTTCTGAATCCTTCTTTTCATAATTTTAATTTTTTAATATTTATTAAAGTTTATTCATTTTGTGTCCCAGCTGTAGCCCCCTCTCTCATTCCCTTCCAATTCCACCCTACCTGCCTCATCTCCTCCCCAAGTCCTCTGATACCGGAGGTTCTCCTCCCCTTCCCTCAGACCCAAGCCTATCAGGTCTCATGAGGATTGGCTGCATTGTCTTCCTCTGTGGCCTGGGAAGGCTGCTCCCCAACCCCCCCGTCAGAGAGATGTGATCAAAGAGCCAGCCACTGAGTTCATGTCAGAAACAGTCTGTGTTCCCATTACTAGGGAACCTACTTGGATACTGAGCTGCCATGGGCTACATCTGAGCGGGGTTTCTAGGTTACATTTATGAATGGTCCTTGGTTTGAGTATTAATCTCAGAAAACACTGCTGGGCCCAGATTTCTTGATTCTGTTGCTCTTCTTGTGGAGCGCCTGTCCTGCCAGGTCTTTCTATCTTTTCCCTTCTTTCATAAGATTCACTGCACTCTGCTCAAAGTTTGGCTATGAGTCTTAGCATCTGCTTTGATACTCTATTGGATAGAGTCTTTCAGAGGCCCTCTGTGGTAGGCTCCTGTCTTGTTCCCTGTTTTCTCTCTCTTCTGATGTCCATTCACCTTGCTTGTCTGAGTGAGAATTGATCCTCTTACCCAGGGTCCTCCTTCTTGCTTCTTCTCATCCTCTCGCTTCCACTGCCTCTTCTGACTTGCACTGAACTGCATGAATTCAGGAATAAAGTCATCTCTGCTAAACTGCACTTACTGTACTGACTCCCAACTGACTGAATGGACTGAACTCTCTCCATGCCCTTCTCTTAAATTCCTTCTCTTTTCTGTGCCATTCTCTTGAGAGTTGGGCATACTCCCATCCTATCCTGTCAAATCTTTCTTTGATTTTTTTATCAATTTGATGTTATTTTTCGGGATTAAAGTTGTGTAGTAAGGGCATGCCTGTTTCCTAGCCATATCAACACAGCCTAGAAAGTCTTTGGATGTTATTAGGGCAGCGATGTTGCAGTATTAAAATTCTGCTATATAAATATGCTTACCTTCATTGGACATGATGATCAGAAGAGTCAGGGCAGCCTACAACAGGGGAGGTATGAGTAAAGTTGTTGAAGACTTTAGTGCTTACACAGTTGATATGCTCATATCCTCCTCATAGTAGACTATGATAGATCCCAAGACTGGAGTTGGAAAAAAATGGGAAATTCGTTGTCTTTCCTTTGTGCTTTCTGTCTTCTTGGGGATATTGTGTACTATCTGAGAAACATTTATTTATGCAGGCAGTAGGGCTTCCTAAGCTTTTAAATTATATACAAATCAAACTAGAACATATTCAGTCACCTGCTTGAGATATAAGTATAAATTCTCACAAATCAAATTCATTCTCACTAGGCTAGAATTTATAGCATCAAAAGTATGTATAACAATGATTACAATTCCAAACCTATTTGAATGGTTAAAATTAAAAACATTAGCAACAAAAAATAATCACTGCTGTGTAGAGCAACTTGACCCTACATATACCATTGGCGAAGACTAAAATAATACTGTCAACTGGAAAATGCCTTTGAAAAATTTAAAAGATTCATATAAAATTTACCTTATATCTATCAATTCCACTTTTGAAATATAACCAGGATAATTTTAAATGGATTGAAAGAAAAATGAACAAATACGGTTGCAGCTGCTTTATTTAAGAAAGCATGAAATTGAAAACGAATCCAATTTTCTGACAATAAGAGAATGGCTAACAGCTGCCATGCTCTCACTCTGAAAAACAATTTATTCCTAAAATTCAAGAGCCAGTAGAGATGCCCAACAAAATGAGTGACTGCATAGGTACATTATAGTTTAGATACTTGCCTTTTTGTTGGAAGAAAATCTTTTTCAAAAGCAGCTTAATGGGGGAAGATTTTATTTTGGCTCACAGATCGAGGTTGTTCTCTATCATGGTGGAGACGGCATGTAGTCAGGAACCTGAGGCATCTAGCACTGTTGCTTCTGTAATCAGGAAAAAGAGAAAGTTAAATTTTAGTGAATACTCGTGCTCAGCAACCTTTCCTCTTCTTTGTTTAATATTTTAAATTTAATTTTATTTATATATTTATTTATTACAATTAATTCACTCTGTATCCCTGCTCCACTCCCTTCTCTCATCTTGTCCCAGTCCCACCACCATCTGTCTTCTATCCCTATGCCCTTAACTCTATTCTTCCCTTTCCTTCAGGTGAAACACTTCCATGAACCCTAGCCCTTTTCTGTCTTTAAAATTCATGACCTCCTTTTGGTTAATTGTTTATATATATATATATACATGTATACATGTATATATATATATATATATATACATATATATATTTCATTTCAGAACTGAAACTCGAGAAATGATGCCAATAGAGTGAATCTTCCCATCTCTATACATCTAGTAAAGAAAGTCCTTCATAGAATTGTTTCACTGGGAATTTTAATCCCATCAAGTTGCCAAGATTAGTCATCACAGGAAAATCTTAATAATCTATTTAAAAAAAACAATTATAAATGTTGAATTTTAAATTGTGATTTGGTTGTTTTAGTGATAAATCAGAAATTTATTGCCAAAAATGATAGGCTTGCTATAACTATCTTTGACAGCAGGTAACCGAGTAACAGAATTAGAGAGAAAATGAGGATGAAAAACTACCATTTCTAATTTACTACCAAAAAATACCAATTTAAATGCATTTCCACTACCTGGATTAGCTATGGAAGATAAAGAACAGCATTCAAAGTAAATGTAAACACTTGAATAACAAGCTTTGGAAAATGGAAGAAAATTCAGATCATAAGAGTGTAAAGTAAGTGCAAGAATTAGACGATAAAGCAGGAAATTGGGTAACATAGTAAACAGAGCTATTTGTAAGGTGTACAGAGGAATCTGTAGGTAATTTAGTTAGAAATAAGGGAGCCTCAATTATTATTACAGGAAGAAGCCATAAAAGAATTAGAGGTTGGCAACAGAATCTGGCATTACTCTGCTTCATTATAGTGAAGCAATCTCTGGGAATTTATAGCCAAAGCCCAGACATAACTTAATTAGGCATAAATTGGGTGGATGGATTTAGAGGAAGAGTTAAATTCAAGAAAAAAAAATGTCAAAAGAGGAAAATGTGATGAAATAAAATGATGAAAGATTTACTAGTTAAGCAAAAATACTAAGAAGAACATACAATGTATTACTTTTATGATGTAGTAATAGATACCAAACTGTATCTACTTCTGAAGTAAAATGAACAATAAATAAAACAAATATGTCATTTATATAAACAACTATTTCAAACTTAGGGCTTATTTATGGCTTGAACTCTCCTAGATTTGCTCATTTACTTGTTTGTTTTACTATTATGTTACTGATGAACTAAAAGAGAGTGATTACTCTCTATGACTTTTGCATATTTTTCTTTATACCTCATGCAATTTCTGTTTTAGGATTGACTGTTGATCTTAGGATAATTAATGCATAAATATTCACAACTTCTTTCTTATGAATTAAAAACATCTTGGCATTATCCAGTGCCTTCATTTGTTTTATTCAATGTCTTTGCTCTCCTTTGCTTAAATTTTTATTTTGCTGGTATAAAATTTGCTTTTTCTTCAATATTACAATTTTAACATTCATATTAGAATTATTTATAAAATGAGAGCTCCAATTTGTTTATGGCATGGCATGAAGATAATTTTCAGCAGAAGCTAAGCTTCCTTACATTTTAAATGTTCTACATTTGACTTTAATTTTGTCATAATGTCTGTTTTATCTTTGATAGTTTCACAAAAGTCTGTCTTTCTATTGTTATATGGTTTGTTAAGAAATTCAGAATATTATCATTTTATAGTGGTGATTATTCACATGTTTTAAAGAGCTCTTAATTCTACATTTTATTAATTCTGTATGAATGTTACTGCCTGAATTAGCATTTTCATCTCCTTTCCTCTGTTCCTTTCTTCTAACAGTATTAATTCATCCTTGTGCAGAAAACTTTATCTTAATGAATATGCTCATGTTTATAATAAGTCTCTTGTTTTGATGTAGGATTCAATCTCAATATTCAGTTATTATAATACAGTCAGTGAAATTGACTTCCCTCCCATTATCTTTACACCGAACCTGATATTTGAGTCATTTCTCTCTCTCTCTCTCTCTCTCTATATATATATATACACACATATATATATATATATATCTTATGATGAAAATAAGAAAGTTCACTTTTCAAAAGTGACAACCATCTTACTAGATTGTCTTAGTAAAATCCAGGTCACCTGTCTTTCATTTTTAATAATGATGATATGTGTTTGTTGGCTGTGGTATATCCTGTTAGAAAATATATTGGATTTTATTTCTGAAACATATTTACATTAAGTGAACAATTAACAATAGTCTGATTTCTTTTTAAAATTATTTTTATAACCACAGTATTATATAATAACCTTTTGCTGCTTCATTGAAAGGGTGCTAAGTATTGTGTTGCAAATGCTTTCTTATTTCAACATATTCATTTTGAAATTCCTAGGTTGCATTTGCCTTCACTTCAGTTTTCTGTTTTTCATTGATTTTCCTCTCTATTGTTTTATTGTTGTTCTCACTTAAATTCACAGACTAAATTTTTACCTACTGATTTCTTTTTTTTTTAACATAATGACATTTATTTACAAGACTCAAAGAAAGCATCTCCAAGATCAAATATATACATTTTTAATAACTGAAATATTTACATAATGAAGCCATGTCAAGGTTCAACATTAAAAACAGTGTTTTGGATGTCCTCTCAAGATGTTTAAAGAAAGAAAGAAAGAAAGAAAAACCTAGTAACTCAAGCTCAGTCACATTGTCCTAAGAAGCCAGTCTTTCCTTTTTAATAAACAAACATGGCAACAGCTGCACCTAATTTGTTGGTAAGAACTGTTCAGAACTTGGTACATTTCTAATAATTTTTTCCCCTTGTGATCTTCTGAATTATTAATAAAAGCCAAGGATTTCTCTAAACACGTCATCAATATATTTAAAGTTTGATGACCAGTAATAAAAAAATGTGGGCAGAAAACTGCCAAGAATGATGTGTCTTTGGAAGAAAGATGTAAACATTTAACTACCATGGTGAAGTACTATTGTGTTTTGTCAAAATCTCTTTTGTAAACTTACCTTATTTACTTGTTTCCTGGTGCTAGGGACAGAACCCAGGCCCTCTTTCAGGCTAAGCATAAGCTCTCCTACTGAGGTACTCCTTGGTCATTTCTTAAAGAAGGTGGGCTCTTCCCCCCCTTACATTTCTAAACTGATTTTATTTAAAGGAATACATCAAAATTAAATAAAGACAAGGAAACTGAAAATGTACTGTAAAATGCTCCAGAATTTTAGAATCTGCTTCAATTCTGAGCCATCAAATTAGGAGAGGGATAAGACTATGATGTATCTGCTATCCTATTAACAGAGAAACACAAATCTGATCACCTACTGATTTTTTCTTTTCCTGAACTATTACATCCTTTCTTTGTGCTGTAATTTTGAGAAATGTTTTCATAAATTTTTGGTTTAAATCATAAAATAACATGTTTAGTTTCTATATTTCTCTGCTTTTTAAACAAAAGAATTCTACTTTCAGGCAGTTATCCTGAATGTCAATATTTTGTTTTTATTGCAATCATATTACATTTCTTTTGTTTGCTTGCTTGATTTTGTTTTGTGAGAAAGGATTTCTCTGTGCAATAGTTCTGGAACTTGCTTTGTGCAGCAGGTTGGCCATCAGACTAACCGAGATCTGCCTGCCTCTGCCTCCAATGTGCTGGGATTAAAGGTGTGACCCGCCACACCCAGGTAACAATTATACAACTTTTTACAGTTCATTTTTTAATCATTTGATCTTTGCACTAAGCTAGCAGATTTTTGTTGGGGGACAAAAGATTTGAAAGGTGAAATGTTTGGCACAGAAAGACTCAAAGAACACCTGTCTAGAAAGGGGAAAAGAGGCAGGATAGAGCAGGGAGAAAGCCAGACAGGACAGAGTACAGTCTGATTGATAGACAGTAAACATAAAAAAAAAATAAAAAAAATCATTGTGTAGTTGTCTCTATGTGCGTTTGCATGTGAATGTGTGTGTTTGAGTGTTTGTGCGTGTTGGTGTGTATGTATACTTTCTTGTCTTCCTGTGTATTGATGAAGACTGACTGATGAACAACTGAATGCTCATACCACCCCGAAGCTTAGAGAACATATGTTGTTCTCAGAAGTGTAGGTCCTGGAGTTAAAAGCTTATAAACATGCGTCAGAGCTAAAGAGCTAAGAACTGCCTGCTGATAGACAGTACTTGAGTCCAGCAGTGAGTTCTTTCTGTAGCATCCCTGAAGTGTATTGTCCACCCCATTCTAGGTATTTACCAGAGATCCCCAGGATCTAAGAAATGCACTCTTGTCACTTCAGAAGTCAGAGACCATCTTTTTATTTTTTTAAATCTCAGAGACAGTGCTCCTTAGAATAGATACACACACATACACATACAAAGAGAGAGAAAGAGAGAGAAAAGAAAGAATAAACTGAGCTCTAACGTCAAACTTTATTTAAAATAATTAAAAAACCACTGCAATTGTTGACTTTACTTCACATATATTATTCAATTTTCAGGTTTTTCTCCAGTCTGCTTTGTTTCTATTTGATTAAAGTTTATTACTTCAAACTCTGTGCTTCTTTTCTTATAGTTACTTTTTTTTTTGAATGTGGGTTTTTAAGTCTCTTTGTTCAATGCTAAAATATTTAAAGCTCAGATCAGATTTATTTTTCAAAAAGATTCTTTTGAATAGTTTCTCTTTAAATTGCTCCCCTTTTTGTATTCCCCTTATATACAGAAAGAGAAAAGGCATGCTGGTTGATAAAAAAAAAAAAGTGTTTTGAAATATAAAAAAGGTATTTGGGAATCTACTGCTTTATGGTTATTCTTTTAACTATACATAAAAGAAAATAACAGAGAATGCGTGAGTCAAACCCATATTCTATGAGAAAAGAATGAAGAAAAAGAAAAAGAGAAGAAACGTAACTTGGTGAATTTGAAAAGCAGAAACACAGAGAACACTGCTTCTAGCTAAATATAGACAAAAGATGAAATGAGTTGACAGTGACTTTGTGATTGTACGGTGTGAACCTGTGAGAAAGGTTCATTCTGAACTACGGAGAGTGTTCTCCTCAGACATGGTCAATTGGGGTAAGCGAATCTAAGGCACATGTTCTGTGGTAGGAGAAGACTAAGTTTGCCTGAGCAGGTAAAATGCTTTGTCTAGTTAGTAGTTTTCAAGTTCCTGAAATATATTCTTCAGGAAAGAGTGTTTCTTACAGAACTGTGTGCCTTTTGGTCTGTGAGCACTGAGCTGTGTATCTTTGAGTCCAGGACCACAGTGAAATGGGTGCTGGTAGACTAGGGGTATTGTAAAAAAACAAGTTCATTTATTTTCTTCATCAAAGATAAAACACACACACAGTAATTTTAAGAATTCTCATAGAATGTTTTCCTTTTTAGCAAATTAAATTTAAATACTACATCAAAAATATTGTTTTATTTTCCAAAATATAAATTCGTTACAAAATTGAATATGAGTATTGTCCATATTATTTGAGCATTCAAACCTCTTGTAGCGTATTCATATTATTACTTATAATTATTCATTATTTGAAAGATGTTCAGTTTAACCTCAATATTTTCTTTTTTAAAAAGTCACCTTTTCACCTGTTGTCCTTAAAATAATAACACAATTATTGAAGTGGGAGGGGACTACAACTTGGATACAAAGTGAATAAACTGTCATTAATTTTTAAAAAAAGAAAGTAAAATAAGATTATTCTGGTGCATAATTTCATTCTCTACAGTCCATGTTCTAATCTTTGACTCTCTATATATACTCTTGCAAAAAAAAGAAAAAATATGAATATTGAGGTGAAAATAATGATCTAAAAAATATGATTAAATAAAGAGCCGGAGAGATGGCACAACTGGTTAGCATGCTGCTAACTCTGATAATCTGGGTTTAAAGTTTAGGTTCCAAGCAGTAGCAAGAGAGAACTGACTTCTTCAACTTTTCCTCTGTCCTCCACGTGCTGTCCTCCACACAAATACACACAAGCACTAATACACCATGCACTAAATTAAAAAAAAAATGTTTTAAAAATTATGCTGAGGACCAAGTGGTGGTGGCACATGCCTTTAGTACCAACATTCAGGGGAAAGAGGCAGGCAGATCTCTGTGAGTTTGGAGCCAGCATGGTCTACAAAGCAATTCTAGGTCAGGCACTGCTGCACAGAGACACCCTGCCTTGAAAAAGGAAATAGTTAGAATTTCTTTTTGTGGGTGTGAGGAGTGCGTGTGCAAGCACAGGTTTGTCTGGTGCTACAGTGTTGCATGTGAAGGGTAGAGGATAAGTTGGAGAAATCAGTTCTCTCTTAGTCATGCATGGGACTGACTATACAAACCTTTGTAAGGTAGTAAGCCATCTTTGACTCTCACAGAAAAGCTTTCCACATTAAGATCTTCAACTCCCTGCAAAATTTTTAAAGCTGTGGCTTCTGTAGGTTACTTTTACCTCTTTAACTGTGTGGAAACTCATGTGGTGTGCATACACCAGACACGGTTATTTTAAGGCCTTTTCTAATACATTATTCATACATAAAATCTTCACTGTTATTTTCTGTCCATCAAGCAGTGAAATAAAGCAAGTGGGTGTGTTTATCAGTGACATTATTGAGATTTATACAGCTAAGTAGTTCTCTAGTTAATAAGATGACACAGAAGGGCTGCCAGCTGAAATCAAATTGAAGTAATGCAGTGTGCCCATCATATTTTCCAAATGCTTTCTTGGGCCGGCAGAGGAATTAAATATTATTAAAGAAATCTGTATCAGATAAGCTGAGACCAGAAACCAGACATTCTAACATCAGCACTCCCTGTTCTTCCAGTGGTAAAGAGCTGCTACCTTGGTGATTAGCAACAATGATTGAAAACAAAACACACAAACACATACACACACAGGCAGAGACAGAGAGAGAGGGAAAGAGAGACAGAGAGAGAGAGAGAGAGAGAGAGAGAGAGAGAGAGAAACAAAAAACACAGAATAAAAAATTGTTTTAATGATTAAGGGGTAGAGATTTCTTTATAAATATCTATTACATTAAAGTCTCTTATTTACAGTTAACTTATAACAACTAAAGACAAATTTCTAGGTGACTGTTCTGGCCTTTTGTTGGTAAAAATAGAAATGTAGAGAACTAAGTATTCTTATAGCTTGCAAAAAGTCTCACAAATTATTCAGTTTCATTATGCACTTGTTTTGGTTAACAATGTTTAAATCTACATTATTTTATAATAAAATATCAAGGAAAGTTGGAGCTACCAACTAATTCTTATATCTGCTGCAATAAGGGCTCTATATAATCTAAAGATTTTTCAAGACTTTTAGGAGTAATAAATTTTGAAAAATTTTGACCTGACAAAAAAGTAAAATAATGCTATGACTTTTTTTTATCTTTGTAAATTTTTCTTTATTGAATATTTCATATGAAGGCAATTGTCTAATATTTGTCTTTGATGACAGGCTTCTTCATCTTAAAATGAACATTTCATGATTCCTCGGCACCGTAGCAAAAGTTAGCATTTCATTATTATTATTTTTTAATTTTTCTTCTTCACAATTTATTCATTATCCCCTTTCCTCAACTCCCCCACCCCCACCTTCCCTCACTGTTCACCTCATCCTTTTCCCCTAATCCACTGAAAGGGGAAGTTCTCCATTATTGCCATCTGCCCGTAGCTTAATAAGTCTCATTATGACTGCTTGGATCCTCTTCCTCCGTGGCCTGGCAAGGCTGCATCATCAAGGGCAAGTGATCAGAGAGCAGTCAACTGAGTTCATGACAGAGTTAGTTCCTGATCCCCTCACTCAGAGATCCATATAGAGACTGAGTTGCCAGTTGGCCACCTCTGAGCAGGGGGTCTAGGTCCTCTACATCCATGATAACCTTTTAACACTTTGGTTACCTGGTTTGTTGGTGTTTATCTTCTTTAGTTCTTTATATACTCTGGATATTAGCCCTCTGTCAGATATAAGGTTGGTGAAGATCTTTTCCCAGTCTATGGGCTGTGTATTGTTCTCTTGACAGTGTCCTTTGCCGTACAGAAGCTTTTCAGTTTCATAAAGTCCTGTTTATTGATTGATGATCTTAGACCCTGTGCTGTTAGTGTTCTGTTCAGGAAGTTGTCTCCCGTGCCAAAGTGGTCAAGTTAAAAGTGAAAGAAATTTCAATATAACTTACTGTGTTAATCACCTGAACTCAGTTTAACGAAGAGAATGTTCCTTTAGTGAAAGTACGTGGATATGTTCCTTATCATTAAGCTAAATATTTTTTTCTTTTATTACATGCTTTTTTTCCCCTAAGGATAATAGGTGAAGCAAGCAAGGGCAGGGTTTTCAATAAAAGCAAGAAAAAACAAACTTAATTAACATGTTTAATATCACTGGTATTTATTTTCAAACACTCATTTATGTACATAGAGAAAATTATAAGATTTTTTCATCTATATTTTTGTAGAAAAGACAAGAATATAGTTTACTATTTTGCTAAGTAAATCTAAGTCTGCCCTTTACAAACAAATTGCATTTGAATATAATAACATAATGTTCTTTGTCATATTTCTAAATCAGGATAGCTTAATGTTCTAAGATCCAGCAGAAGACCGCTACGAGAGCTTAAAAAGGGTTGAGGCAAATCCAATTTGAATCTCTCATTCCCGCAGCTGAATCATTTCCTTCTGTGCTAGTATTTTGGTTGTCAATGCTTTGTGTTTCTAGAAGACAAAATGTTCCAATTGCTGCCTGATAAATAAAAGTGATACTGATTTTAATGACAGACAAATTGTTCAGACATCATACAAGGACCAGAAATGAATATGGTGATAGGTTTTGGGAAGTAACAGTCTCAGTCTGATCCAGCTTTCCTCTCCCACACATAATGGTGCCATTCATAGGACCCCTCAGGAACAAACTTGTGCTACTAAATTTTAATGAAACGTTCAGAATGTAATATTTCAAGTTAATTGCCATTGTGACCATCAAATATTAAATAACAGAGTAGTCTTCCTTTAAAAAATTGAAACAGCTCAAGGATTTACAAATAGTCAAAACATTAAATATTTTAGAAAAATATTTTGTAAAAAATATTTTTCATAAACATAATTTTACACATGGGGAATAAAGAGAAATCTGAATCCTTTATTACCCTAAGCTGAAGAGCATCTCCAAAGTTTTTTTTTCTCTCATTAGTACCATTTGTGATACTGAAAACTGCACTTTCAATTTTAAAAAATGGTTATAAAGAAAGAATAAAAACAATGAGTTTCTACCAGCAGAAACTCCTGCTCTGCTTTCCCCATTGTTAGTCTCTGAAAAGGAATGATGGGTAAAATTGCTTATGAGATGGATTGCTTTGTTTCTTTTCAGTTACTTAACCAGCAGGAAGTAGATAATGTGCTGTTTCACATTAGGGTATTATAGCTGTAAAAATATTTTACAACTAATACTAAACAAATGACTTCAAGATATATTAACAGTCCCATTCACAAAGAACATGGCTGAACACCAGATTAGGCTCAGAATAAACTGGGAAAAACATGGTTTTGAAAGAGCTAATCTAGAGTAGTTATTATTGTGGGCTAGTGAAATGTCTCAATAGAGAAGCACTTGCCAATGTGCCCCATGACTTGAGTTGGACCTCAGGAATCCAAAAGTGACAGGAGAACTGGCAGCCATAATTTTAAATGAATAAATACCATTATGTATTGGTTTTTGGAGAGTTTCTCTTAATGCTTCTAGGAGTTTTGAAATAACAATCTTGAAAGGAGGTTTTAATTTTTTTTAGACTGTAGTATGTTCCCCAGCTATCAGGTAAATATTTCTATGCATGCATTTATACATAGAGATAGACAGATAGATAGATAGATAGATAGATGTCAGTTTCCTATTTCATAAATACTTACTTTATCAATATTTACTACATACAGTCAAACATCATCCAATAAGATAGTTAACATTTAGATTGGCTTGTCATCATAGTTCTTAGATTACCGATAACGGTGTAATAACCATTTTGTTTCTATAGAAAGTGATGGCATGAAAGTAGGAAAATCTTTGATAGCTTTTATTTAACAGAAAATATACAAACATAAAAAGAAACAACAAAGAAAGATTGATAAAATAAGCAATACAATTTCATAATGGGCTATGGAACAAAACCAAAATATTTGAAAAGAAAAAATATAATTGGTTAATAAATGCATTGAATAAAAATCCTCAGTGTTCTTAACCATCAAAGAATGCAGACTAAAACTGCTTTAATCTCTGAAGCTGTTTTTACCACTTTAAAACAGTCCTAGCCAACTAAGAATTAGGAGTACAAATGAAAACAAAGGATGGCCAGTTTATGATGTAAAAGAAATTCTTTATACTGTTGGTGGGAATATAAATTAGTAAATGAAGCCACATTGGAGACCAATGTGAATAGTTCTCAAAAAGCTAAAAATATACCATTTGATATGGTATATCAGTTTTTAGTATATTCCAATGGTCATGATGTGCATCAATAGAAAGATTTGTACATCTCATTTTACTGTTGTTCTGTTCAATTACTAGGAACTAAAATTTACCTAAATGCTTATCAGTTGATGAATGGACAATGAAAATATGGCATATGTACACAATGGTGCATCACTCAACTGTAAAGTGAAAATGACATTGTCAAATTGGGAAGCAAATGGATAGAACTAGAATAAACTATATTAAGCAAGGTACTGCAGACCCTGAAAGACAAACATTGTATATTTTCTCTAATGTTTGGATCATAGAGTATAAGAAAATTAGAGAGGTCAGGGAGATATATAACCCAAGCATACCATATGTGAAAAAAATGAAAATCTACTATCTCAACACAAATAAAATTATATAAGTTGAGGGGTATTATAGAATGCATGTGATAAGAAAGAAGAGGGAGCCATGCTGGGAGTTACGGATTAAGTAAGGATGAAACAGGGTTTGGAGATGAGGAGGAGTTAGTTGAATTAACTAAAAGAATTATGAAGAGTCTTATGAAAACCCACTAGTAAGTAAACTAATATAAGTTTAAAAAATGAGTTTGAAAAGAATTAACTACAAGTGTGAGCAATGCCACTCCTCGAAACCGTGCAATTTTAAATGAAAATTGCTATGAAAGTCACAGGACACCTCTCTATAAATTCTTGCTCAAGAATGCCCCAGAGGTTTTTAAAATGATGCAATATATTGCCATTTTTTTAATCTGCAGTGGTGAGATCCTAATGCTGAAAACTCTTACCTATTTGACTGTAGTACATCGATAAATTAATCTCAAAAGGATTAGAACACTGCTGCCATGTTGTCTAGGTTTCATAAGGTGTTATTTGAGCTGCTAAGGGAGAAAGACATCAAGGTTCCTAGTCAGCCCCAGAGCCAATGTGCTACAATATGAACATGCCAAGAAAGATGTACCTACGAGTTCAACATTGTCATGATTATTATAGGGAAATAAACACTATATTGTTGGATTCAGTTTTGTTCCACAGGAAATAATTCATGCCTGGTACTGTAACCCTAGTGAAACACCCATGTCACAGGAGATTGTAGGTGCCAGGGTACAACTTGGTAGTACCATTTTAGCAAATGATCACGTGTCAAATTGCCTTCTAAACATTTGTTTATGCTCTTAGGTCTTAACTGCTCTCAGGCTTGGTCTGAAAAGTCCCTTTTTGTAGTTGACATCAGTCAGTAGAAAGATGAATAACTGGTCAGATTACTGAGAGTTAAAATGCTAAGTGCTGAGATCTAAATGGGATGTCCTCACACTCCCACCATCAAGGCTTGGATACCATTATCACAGAGAGTTGAGAAGAATGTAAGGGATGATCCTCTGAATGTGACATGGCTATTACTTCCATTAACTCACAGCAACCCTTGTTAACATACAGAAGAGCTAAAATGAATCAAGCCAGCCAGAGTTTTTTTTTTAATTTAAATTTATTTATTTATTAATTTATTACAATATATTCCCTTTGTATCCCTGCTACAGCCCCATCTCCCATCCCCTCCCAATCCCACCCTCCTTCCCTCTTCTTCTCCTATGCCCTTTCCCTAGTCCCCTGACAGGGGAGGACCTTCTCACCTTCTATCTGACCCTAGCTTATCAGGTTTCATCAAGGCTGGCTCCATCATCTTTCTCTGCGTCCTGGTAAGGCTATATTACCCCCCCCCCCAAGAGGAGGTGATCAAAGAGGAAGCCACTGAGTTCATGCCAGAGAACAGGTACAGGAGCTCCTCTATCCATTATTAGGGACCACATTTGGAAACTGAGCAGGCAGTGGGCTCTTTGAACATGGGGTCTAGGTCCTCTCTATGTATAATCTTTAGTTGGAGTATTGGTCTCTGCAGGCCCCCCTGGGCCCAGGTATCTTGGCTCTGTTGTTCTCCTTGTGGAGTTCCTGTACTTGCCAGCTCTTTCTGTCTCCCACTTATTCCATAAGGATTCTGGCACTCTGCCCAAAATCTGTCTATAAGTCTAAGTATCTCCTTTAACACTCTAGTGGGTAGAGTCTTCCTCGGTGGAAGGCTCCTTTCCTGTTCCTTGTCTTCTCCTACTTCGGATGTCTATCTTGTTTGCCCTTCTGAATGAGAATTAAGTGTCTTCCCTAGGGTTCTCCTTGTTGTTTAGCTTCTTCAGGATTATAAATTGGAGTATGTTTATCCTATATTATATGGCTAATATTCACTTATAAGTGAGTATGTGACTTGAACTCATTAGCACATGAGACAACTTCCTGAACAGCACAGACTCTAAGATCAACAATTAATAAATGGGACGTCATGAAACTGGAAAGGTTCTGTAAAGCAAAAGAAAAGAGCAAAACAATAGCCTACAGACTGGGAAAAGATCTTCACCAACCCTATATCTGTCAGAGGGCTAATATCTGGAATACATAAAGAACAGAAGAGGTTAAACACCAGCAAACCAAGTAATCCAAATGAGTGAGGTATCCAGAAGGAGAAAGACACACATGGTATATACTCACTCATATAGACCTATAAGATATGATTAACATAATAAAATCTATACAAATAAAGAAAATAAACAAGAAAGAGGACCCGGGGTAAATTATCAGTCCTCACTTAGAAAGACAAATGGGATGTGCATTGGACATAGGAGAAAACAAGTAACAGGACAGGAGCCTACCACAGAGGGCCTCTGAAAGACTCTACCTAGCAGTGTATCAAAGCAGATACTAAGACTCATAACCAAACCTTCAGCAGAGTACAGGGAATCATATGAAAGAAGGGGGAGTTAGTATGATGTGGAAAGGATAGGAGCTCCACAAGGACCAAATATATCTGGGCATAGGGGTCTTTTCTAAGACTGACACTCCACCAAGGACCATGTATGGATATAACCTAGAACTTCTGCTGGGATGTGGCCCATGGTAGCTCAGTAACCAATTGGTTTCTCCATAGTAAGGGGAACAGGGACTATTTCTGACAGGAACTCAATGGCAGGATCTTTGACATCCCCAGGCTCCAAGGGAGGAGCAGTCCTGCTAGGCCACAGAAGAGCATGTCTGATTGCATGCGGGTTGATGCCCCAGGGCCCGCTTCTGAGAAAAAGGTATTGGACAGGTCTGATGCTCTTTGGGTGGATGACACTTAAATGAACATTAGTACAAAGTCCCAATTTATTTCTAATATCAGAGATCAGACCTCTACTCTTGCCTGATGCGTCTAAAACAAAAAGGGGGAACTGTAGAGAGCTGCGTAATGCCGTGCCTGTGCCTTAAAGATGGAGCTGGTTTCCGCCTTCCACCTTCCCGATGGTGAGTGCTCTCTGTCACAAACAACTCCATATTTGGCTAAGGCTGAGGATCTGGCTTGCTTCCGTGTATGTGGACCTATCTGCATTGCCCACAAGGCATGCTGGGGTTGGCTACCCAGAGGCTATTTTAAGCTGTGGGCTGGCTTTCCCCAGGGTCAGAAGATTGTTCAAGGTTCCTGAATAAACTGCATTGAGAAGAACAAAAAAAAAAAAATCAGAAAGAAGGAGAGGAGGACCTCCCCTATCAGTGGACTTGGGGAGGCATGCATGCAGAAATGGGGGGAGGGTGGGGCCCGCAGGGGAGGAGGGAGGGGCTTATGGGAGGATACAAAAGGAATAAAGTGTAATTAATAAAAGTTAAATAAAAAATTGGAAAAAAAAAAAGAAGAGGACTTTGCAGTCAGTCCTGAAGATACCTGATAAAACAGGGTCAGATGAAAGGGGAGGAGGTCCTCCCCAATCAGTGGATTTGGAAAGTATCAGGGAGGAGATGAGGGAGGGAGGGCCTGGGAGAGAATGAGGGAGCAGGATACATCTGGGATACAGAGTTGTTAAAATATAACTAATAATAAAAAAAGAAAAAAATGGGGTACAGAGCTAAACAGTGAATTCTCAATAGTGGAATATTGAATGGCAGAGAAACACTTAAAGAAATGGATTGGCCTGCTCTTTAATTACCTCCCCCTGAGGGGGAAGCAGCATTACCAGGCCACAGAAGAAGACAATGTAGCCACTCCTGATAAGACCTAATTGACTAGGATCAGAAGGAAGAAAAAGAAGTCTGCCCCTATCAGTGGATTTGGGGAGGGGCATGCATGCAGAAGATGGAGGAGGGAGGAAACCACATGGGGGATACAAAGTGAATAAAGTGTAATTAATAAAAATAAATAAATAAATAAATAAATAAATAAATAAAAAGAAATTCTCAACATCCTTAATAATTTGGGAAATACAAATCAAAATGACCCTGAGATTTCACCTCATACCCATCACAATGGCTAAAATCAAAAACTCAAGGGATGATGAATACTGGAGATGATGTGGAGAAAGGGGAACACTACTCCATTGCTGGTGGGAATGTAACATTGTACAACCACTTTGGAAATCAATCTGGTGCTTCTTCAGAAAATTAGGAATAGTGCTACCTCAAAATCCAGCCATACCACTCCTAGGCATATACTCAAAATGTCGGAGCCGTGACTCAGCAGCCTGCTTTGATATTTAAATCTCGGCGGTGAGATGGCTTTTAGGAGCCCTTTACTAATGGCAGAGGAGAACTTGCAAGTCCATGTCCTTTTGTTTGTGACAACAGGTGGGATAGCTTGTGAGGGTTACACCTCTTCCTCAGGCTTCTTGTGCAAATTAACCTATTGTTCTGAGATGTTTTACTGGCTAAAGTAACTCCTCAAAGAATAAAGTGGTCAGAAGGCTGGAGGCAGAGGAGGAGGCAGAGTCTAGAGACTGGCTCCTGGCACTGCTTGCTGCAGCAGTCTGCCTTTTGCTGTGGCTGTCGAGTCTGGACCTTTAAAAAGTTTCCTGTGTGCTGTGTGTTTATTTTATTAATTTTAATCCTCACTCCCAACTCAAGAACCGTTCGACTCTGCCTGGCTGGCCCTGGCATCAAAAGATGCCCTACCATTCAATAAAGACATTTGCTCAACCATGTTCGTAGCAGCTTCATTCATCATAGCCAGAATCTGGAAACAACCTAGATGTTCCTCAACCAAAAAACAGATAAAAAAAAAATGTGGTACTTATACACAGTGCAATACTACTCTGCAACTGAAAATAAAGAAATCATCATATTTTCAGGCAAGTGATGGGAACTAGAAACGATCATGCTGAGTGAGGTAACCCAGAAGCAGAAAGACACATACAATATAAGTGAATATCAGCCAGAGTTTTTAATATAGAAAAGAGTTTCTCTCCAGGGCAGAACACTCTCAGTCCCCTTATTTGCAACTGGTAGTTGCTGGAGGTAGGAGAGAATAATTCTTATCTGAGGATGTGGCCACTGGTGAATTTTTCAATGCTTCCGTGGATGGTCCCATATTTGTGCACATATGAACAGTACTAATTGTAAGTATAAGGGTGTACAAAGACAAAGAGTGAAAATTGGAGCAGCCATTTTAGGAAGTCTGTGAGATGAGTTGGAGAGGAAAATGTTGAGTATAACAAACTTCATATTTCATTGAATATATGTATGAAATTCATTAGAATAAAGTTAAAGTACTATTTCTTAAAGATTTACTGACTTATTTTTAATGTGTGTGAGTTTTTTTTATTTTATTTTTATTTTTGTTGGTTTTGGGCATATATGTCTTGGTGAGGCTGGGGGCCATACAACTGGGGGAGTGCAGCTTGGATGGGAGCAAGAGTGAGGTCAAGTTGCATCCGAACCCTGAAAATCTCATTTTGCTACAGGCTGAAATAGGACTTTTTTTTAATCCCTGTTCTGGGCCTCTGAGTCCAGGCTTATGTAGCCTTTTGGCTCCCACCTCTGCCACCCTCAAGGTGCTCATGTTGCTTTGCAAGCAGGTTAAAGTTCCTCTGTTCTTTTATAAGATCATGGCCAGCAAACACCTGGAATTCATTTTCATACAAATATGTCATCCCCAGCCCCTTGGCACAGGCCAATCAAATATACCTACTCCAAAAGCTTTTACTCATTCCCGATTTTTAAAAATTCTATCATGTTTCCTTCATTTGTTTGTCGACAGCAATTTCTTAGGGGTGTTAGAGCATACAGCAGCACTATAGTTAAGTTTCTGAGACATTTCTATATTGTTTTCTTAATAGCTGACCCAACTTAGTTTTGACAAGGAGCCAACACTTACCATGTCCCTTTTGGCAACAGATAGTTACACTGATCTTTAAAGCATGGGCATTCGGGGGATTCTACTTCCACTCAAAACTAGTGTTAACTCAACATGGGTTGAAGGCTTTAAAGCATGAAGCCTGATGGTACAAATCTCCTATGAGGAAACAGGGTCAGAGCCCACTGATTTGGAGGTGGAGATGATTTTTTAACATATAAGGAACACAAGTGACACAAGCAAAAGTAACTGTGGTGCTGCCCCCACAGCTACCACCACCAATGAAAAAGCTTCTGCAAACCAAAGCAGACGAAAACGAGCCCATGGAAGGGAATAAAATGTTTTTAAGAGTGTATAGAACCAAACAAAAAGTATAAGGGATCCCCACAACTCTTAAACAACAATGATGGTGATAGTAATTCCGTGAGGAAAGATCCGAAAAGATCTTTCTCTACATTCCCCAAAGTTTTAAACCGCCTTTGTTCTCCCAAATTAAAGAAGCTATTTTTCTGAAGCCTGCCTTCCAGGAAGTTTGTTCCTCAAACAGTCACAGCTGTCTGAGGTCTATTGACTTCCTGCAGTTTTGAACTACACCTCCCTTTCCTTAGAATCCTCAGGCTGAGGACATGAGTAGAATAAGTTGGGACAGATGGGCAGTTGGACAGATGGGTGGGGAAATGGAGACTGAATGGCATGTCTGAGTACCATTTATAGGCCTTGTGCCTGTGTAGGCTAGAAAATTTGGTTTGATTCCCTGTAACTGGAGTTAGAGATGGTGGTGAACTGCCCTGTATATGCTAGGCTGTGTGCATTGACCCAGGTCCCCTGAAAGAGTAGATAATACTATTAACCACGGAGTCAGATCTCCAAACCTAAGCCAAATCAATTTTAAAAAGAAAGAAAATCATACCTTTTTGGGGGGAGGAACATATGAGTTATAGTATGACTTAAGATAATTTTATGTTAATCAACTTTATATAAAGTACTAAAAATATAAAAACAGCAGTTAAGTAAGATAGGTGTGATCCACTCTTGAGAGCTAATCGGTTTAGCAGTGGCTCCACCATGTTGAAAATCTTGTAGTTTTAGTTTCATTTTTGATGTCTTTCACAGATTGGAAGTTAGAAAGATGCCCACAGAAACAGTAAGACAGCCCTCTATGTGAATGGTTATGACAGAACACCATAGACTATACTGCCAAACAGCATACATTTATTACATACATGTGTGGAAACTGAGAAGTCTAATGAAAAGACACTGGGTGACTTCCTGGTTCAAAGAAAGTAATTCCTCATTGTTACTCAAGACAGTAAATATGCAAAACAGCTTTTATTTATTTATTTATTTATTTTTGGGTGGGGAGGGAGTCTTTCATAAGGACATTATTTTCATTCTTGAAGTTGCTAACTTCAATTCGTAACTATCTTATAAGCCCTACTTCCCCCATCACTATTGGTGGCAGGATTTTAGCATATGAATTGTGTAGACATATTACAATACAGTCTATAGATAGCAGTTTATCATAATCACGATAGACAGAGCATCTCATACCCTAGTACTCTCATGTGACTAATAGCATTTCTAGAAGTAAAAACACTTGACTAACTTTTTATAGAATCTCTATCCGGTGACCATTTTTTAAAACTCACAATTGGCAAATAGAATAATATTAATTTTGTTCTAGTCCAGCTTATTCAGTACGTTGAAGTTAATGAGAACATTCTTACACCAGCCTACTTCATTCCATAAACTGAAGTCAGGCGTTCAAACAGTACTTAACAGTTATTCAGCAGTAAGAAATTGAATAAATGACAGGGAGTCATTGAGGACATAGAAATAACCCCTCACACACACAAAAAAAAATGTGTTTTGAGAAAACAAATAAGCCAAATACACTCCAAGTTTCTTGTAAGTCCTCATGACAATTAAAGAACAAAGGTTAGGTTTAAGTATCAGAAGAAACACTAGAATATTATCAAGTATTTCATTATTTGTGCAAAACTTTGGATCACTGCTGGACTGATTAACAAGGTTTTATGTGTCGCTTTTGAATTCAAAGCAATCCTAGCCTGTAATTTTATATTTCCGATATCACAACAATGTCCATTAAATGATGTTTTATTATATTTGGAACCCAAATCATGTACAAACCCCATTATATAAAGTTTTTTCAGTAAATACATAGGTTCAGATATCCTGTGGTACCACAGCAATAATAAATCTGTGTCTTCTCTTGTGAAGGTTAACTGCGGTTGCTTCTTATACAAGGTTGAGGTACTGAACAAATTACTTCCAAGATCAATCATTTGTTATCAGCCTCCTCTAGCCAACAGTATTTTATCCACCAGTTAGAACATGCTGAGATTCACAGAGGCTAAACATGGAGTACACTTAAGTCTCCACAGTCTGTTTCTAGTTTTCCTGAATTTTCCCCTTTTCAAAGTTTATATAGGGCTATTTCTTTAGACAAACAACAACAACAACAAAACACTTCAGGTACCAGGACATCATGGACTGAAGTTAATTTTTAACACACCAGCTATTCTATATTACATTGCATTAGAAACTTATGTGAGCCGTGGCAGAGCGAGTCTATATTTTTTCCATTTAGTATGTCTAAACTAAGACTCTCTTTGTAGAGAGTTCATTCTAGTTCATGGATTTAAAGAAAACAATATGTATTAAAATAATACATTCAGATAAGGGAAATCTGACTACCTCATATAAAGACCATTAATTCCACCTCTTCGTCCAAACCTTCACTTTAATGGTATCAACCATATGACCTCCACAGCTTCTCAGTATAATCTTAGCCACCATTATGAGTTCATTCAAAGGTTCTGAGAGAGATAGCTCAGCAATTAAATATTCCTGCTGCCAAACCTAATGACTCTAGTTCAATCCCTTGGCTGCACATGAAGGAAAAAGAAAACCAACTCTCAAGGATTTTACTATGCCTGCCATATGTATGTTATGCACAAAGAGAGTGCTAGTGCATAGCACACACGCACACACACACGAGAGAGAGAGAAAGAGAGAGAGAGAGAGAGAGAGACAGAAAGACAGACATATGCACACAGAGAACAAATTAATTAATTAAGTATGTAAATAAATGAACTGTAATTGAAAATGGACAGGTACTGGAAACAGTGAGTTGTACTTCCTTGTTACACTGCTTAAAAAGAATCATTTCTTCTTCCCCTACTTAAAAAAAATCCCACATGCATTCGTATAGTTTTGGATGCATGGGAAAGTTTGGACCACAGAATGTTCCTACCCATTGATTTTTAACTTGTCTTATTTGCATACATATCACTCCAAAATAGTCAGGTAGAAGGATGTTTAATCCTTATGTTTTACTTCTTCTTTTAAATCCTCCAAATTGAGATATGGTGATTTCTTGGTAATGAACTCCAACAGGAGCTCTCAATGACCCAATAGACTTTAATAGTTCTTTATTTTGCCAATAGTTATCTTTACTATTTTTAGTTAATCATTAAAAGCATTTAACCTATTATTGTTTTTTACTTCTTCATGTATCTCTTCTTATTTTCTTATTAACTACTTAAACATGGCGGTCAGGTAAGATATAATCTTGCCATGTAGCCACATCTAGAATGAAACTCACAGTCATCCTGCCTCAGACTTTGGAGATTGGGAATTATACCTGCCTTGTATTGGGCTCATTAGTTACTTCTTCTGAGATGGGTATACCCTCGGTATAGGTACTACAAGTTGGACAGTATGTTACAATAATCATATTTTACATTGTCAATACATTGTATTAACTGGCTGATGCCTGGTGAGTAATATGTGTCTATGAATCATTTATAAACATCTACATATTATGATTCAATAAAAAACTGTAAAGACCATGCCAACATAAAAATGGCCTTTTATTCTACAGCAATAAAAATCAACTTTATCCCCTGTGTATTTTTTTATCCCCTGTGTAATCAGTTTGAGGTTGGTCTAAAACCAACCAGTATTTACACTGATTAATTTTTTTCCTTTCATCTGTGTCATCTGATGATAATACTTTTTTATTTAATAAACTTCTTACTATTTTGTAATCAGTTACACAGCTAATAAATTAACTGCTTGGGAGTTAGGTCTACCAGCATTTCTATGTTAATAAGTCACTGTTACTTTTATAAACTGAATGCACAACAGGTGAAATCTGTATGTTAGATGACTAGGAAACCATCTAAGAATACGTGTCTCTCATCTCGGTTGGCCCTTTCTCTTTACAAATCACAGATTTCTGTGTTCTAGAAAATAATACTCTTTGCAAACCTTTCATTATTATAATACATTTCTGCTTACAGTACTTGTGATGAAAAGCTTTGTTGTTGTTGTTGTTGTTATTTCATTATCCAATTCTAGAACTCTTCGAATCCATTGTACAATGACTCTGCTCATTTTTACCATGGGTTACGCAGAGGTGATACTGGAATCCATCCATTAATGGTTAAGGACTTGGTTCTGCCCAAGTCCTTTGAGAATTATGAGCAACTGAATATAAATCAAGTGTTACTGTGACATCCTCCTTAGGTCTGGTCATTTGCTAGAGTGTCTGTGAATTCAGGAAACATTTGCCTTATATTCATTCTTTTATAGTTAAAATATATACAAATTATAGAGACAAACAACCAGATGTTGTGCAATGGGCAAAGTCTGTAAAGGTCTACGGTAAGGAGTTTCTGCCAAATGGAATTCTAACTAGCCTTCCAACATGCAGATGTGTTTAATGACTCAGAAGCCATCCAAGTTCATTCATGTAGGATCTTATAGAGATTAGGTTATGGGCTGTTTGAATAAATCATTTAGAATCTGTGAATAGTTCAGTTTCCAGTTTCTTTCCCATTTTTGGAAATCTGAAGAATGAAGCTGAAATTTCCAACTTTTTAATCACATGTCTGCTTCCTTTGGCAAATAGTCCTTATTCTAAAGCTATCTGGAAACTTTCAACTACTCAGGTGTAAGTGAAAGGTGCTTATTGATGAATATATAAGGTGCAACTTATTTTTATTGCTCATGAAGTTGTAAGGGTTTTTGAACCTCTGTTCCAAGATCTAAGAGTAAATATTGAATACATATTCTTTGTTATATTGTATCATCCTATTGATTTAAAGGATGCATTTTGGTTAAATGCAAATGACTTGTTGATATGAATTATATATATCAGTGTATTTCAACTAACATAATTATTATCAAATGTAATTCATCAGCAATAGATGCTATGTGAGAAAATTATAAGTGAAAGACTTTTATTTCATTTAAAATCAAAGTTAACTCGTGCTTAAGGTTGAAAGCCAAGGGACTGAAACACATACACTAGTGCTTAAAAATATCTCCTGCTCTAGCAGAGAACCCACATACAGTTCTAAATTGTGAAAGGAAAAGTATTCTCCCACTCCTAAAAAGCAACAACAAGCAGACTGCTAAAATGAGGTTTTAGGGGCTGTGACCCAACCCAAGATGGCAACAGCACTTGACAATTTCATTCACATCCCAAACTTAAAAGAGTGAAGGGGTCAAAGCATTTCCACCCATAGTTTCAGAGAACCCATTGAGTCCAGGCAACATGTGGCAGGAGAATCCATGCTTGGATGCACTGAGAGGCCATTGTTTAAAGCAGTGGATCTGAAGCCTGGGTTAATTTGGAGATAAGCGAATTTTGTCAGTCCAAGGCTGTTAGGTAACTAGAAAAGGAGAGGTGCACACTGAAGAGGAACCAACCTAGAAGATGGACCTGTGCTTGAGGCAGTAAACAGCAATCCCTTTGGTAGCATATATGGAGGTAGGTGTTTTTCCTGGTATGTTTTGGTCTGGATTTGATTTATTATTTTCCATTATGACTTGCTTCCTTCTTATTGGAATTGTAATGTATATTCTATGCCATTATATGTTGGATGTCTATAATATGAATTTTGATTCTGCAGAGGACCACAATTAGGATATTGTTTTGATGCTCAGAAGATATTTTGATTTTGTATTTTAAATAGCTTTGAGGCTAAAAGAATATGGGATTTATGGAGTTGGAATAGATTCATTTTTTTTTTATCCTGATATGCCCGAATTCCATGAGGCCTGAGGATGGAATGTGATGGTTTAAATGACAAAGTCCTCATCGACTCAGATATTTGATTACTTGGCCCCATGAGATGGGGCTATTTGGATAGCTTTAGGAGGTATATCCTTGCTGAAGGTTATATGTTGGTATAATGTTCTGGTGGAATGTATGTAGTTTACACTTGTTTATTCATATGCTGATATCTCTACCCCACTATTTCAATCCAGACATTGTATTGTGATGCTTACCTTAAGCATCCCCCGTCTCAAGTTTGTCCAAATATGCCACCCTTTATTCTCTACATTTTCAATAAAACATCCAGACCATGCTGTGCAATGGAGAAAATAGGGTCAGACACCCTCGTCTGGAGGGGAGAAGAGAGAAGAAAGTAGGGTGAGGGGAGAGCAGATCAGCACAAGAGGACTTGGAAGCACTAGAAGACTGAATCATGCCTAAGATATGACTAAAAGCAAATATAATGTTGGAAATTCTGAAAGGGAGGAAGCTATATGGGTTTAGGGTAGAGTAATTATTGCCCAGCATTGTGCTCTAGGTTAATTAAATAATCCTAGTCTCTGTATGGTATGGTGTTTTGGGTATACAGCTGGTTTAGGAATAATCATTGTTTAACTAAAATATAAATTAAAAATAAATATCTTAACTATCAACCAATATATGTCACCAGAGAGTGGTGGATGGGATTTGCAATGTCAAATCTATGAACCATTTCAAGTTCAGTCTCTTTGATTAAAGATGTGTGCTTAAGTACTCAGCTTCAGTTTGCATTGCCATGCCTAACCACATGATGCCAGGATGTCTGCAAAAGTGTGTAACTGTAAGGCTAATATGACACTAATCTCTATAAGCTGTCTTCCTCACAAGATTTTGTTACAGCAATATGAAAGTAACTAAGACAGGTTGAGGGTCTAATCTTAATCCCTTTTAAAGGGTCTGTGTTTTATTTTGAAAGCATCATTCTTGGGTTAACTTATAATCATTTTGAAATAAAAATCTATGGCCTCTGACCCAAGAACATAATGAAGAAGCATAAAATAATAAATAAGAACAATGGTTCACATTGTTTGTACTGTTCTGGCTTTGTTTTAAAAGGGATATTACCAGACGATATGTAAACATTTACAAATAACATTTTTATTAAGGTATTTAAGGTTGATTATATTTTCAAGTATTGTTTAACAATTGCTTAGTTTATAGCACCCCACCCAGCATCAAAATACTCATTGCTTCAACTGGTTTCATGTGTCATATTTCATTGCCAGGCCACAGAATTATGTAATACCTGAAAGAACAGTGTTTCTGCATTCTCCTGTATGCCTCTACAGGAGTAGAACATGTGGTTAGAGGTGTGAGAGATGTGGGCCAATGTCTACGAACAGTTAGACAGTATACATCCATGGTGACTTCTCACCATAACTTCACCCCATGTTTCTATGAATTTTACAATCTTCTCCACACAAAGACGTGTTTTCTTCTGGGAAACTTTACAGAAAACCAAATCAAAAGTAATTTCCGGAAGGCTGTCTTCCATTTTATTACTGTCTTCCATTTTGTTATTGCATCAAAGATTTCCTGAAATCAGTGGCTCTCACTTTTATAGACAATTACTCTGCTGCCTCATGTTTACCATCATACACCTTCCTGATATTTGAAACAAAAATGATTACTCTCATTATTACTCTAACATTTGAATTATTTATTTAGTTAGTTAGTTATTGCTTTGAGACAAGGTTACACAGCAATAACTAACTAACTAAATAAATAAATAAATAAACAAATAACTAAATAATTCAAATGTTACCTTGGCTGTCCTGGACTTGCTTTGTAGACCAGGCTGGCCTCAAACTCACAGTGATCTGCCTGCCTCTGCCTCTGTCTCCTTGAGTGCTGGGATTAAAGGCGTGCACCACCACACCGGCTTCTAACATTTGAAAAAGTAACAATACTCTCTTCTAACAATAATCACTTGTAAATAGAAAGGATCAACCAGAAGTTCAAAAATTAAATTATGATAACTATTTTATATAAAAAATTCTGTGAAATATAACTCAATAATTTTTGTTCTCCATGTGTTAAAATGGTTATGAAAATGACATTTGACTTTTATGATATATGCCATAATTATTATTGAGCAACATGCAATCTATGTCCATTAGTTTCATTCTTTGAACAAAACAATGTATCTGTTTAAGAGTATTTAGAACATAGTTATGTTTTAAAAAATAGGAGAGTTGTATTTGTTAAGTTTTATTCCAAGCTCACTCCAAATTCCAAAATATTACATTAAGTTTTCTAATTTACTTCTTCCTGTTGTTATCTTAATAACAAGAGAGGAATTAATATCTCTGCTTATAAATATTGACTCTGGAAAGAACTGAGAGTCCAGAGGTTTGAAAACATAGAAGTGCTTTTATTTTTTTATCAATTTTTTCAGTCTACCAAACTCCTAATTTTTATTATGCATTTTATTGTTCTTTCTCTTCTATCTTCTCATTTGATTTCATTATGTTTCCGCATTGTCATGACTTACAAACTTGCATTAACTTTTATTATTAGAAGATAAATATAGCACTCCATTTAATTATGTGACATATGCTGTACTTTCCCAGCCTTCTGCACACTGTTCCCGCCATCTGGAAGTTTATATGTATTCATATTGGAGATGTCCTATGTGTGCTGAAGGCCCACGAATCTGTCAGCCTTTCTATATCCAACTGTCCTTTAGGAGATGGCTTACTGAGGAAGGAAGGTATGTAACCAGTTGCTACATAATTTAAATTCATTCCAATTTAAATTTGATAATAGCTTTTCAAAACAATTCCAAATAAATTTACAGCTGAGTTGAACCAGACAATCAGAGTTCAGAAAGAACTAGAGAGGATAAGCTTACTCAGCATGAAGTGTCAGAGGCTGAAAACTTTCCAGGCTTAGATTAGATTGTATGGAGGCTGGAGGAGGCTGGGCTAGGATGGATAGTAGCTGGAGGCAGTAAGACTCTGAGATGACAAATGGACCAGGCAAATAAAAGTAATGTTTATAATCCTGACTTAAAGGGAATGAAGTTAAGGGATATGTATATTAATATTAATATGCATATATAGGACCAAATTTGTTTCCATAGTGATACTAAATCCTAATATGTCAACAAGCAATATACACTACTATACTGTATACATATACATACCTAAGTATGTATTTATGTATCTATGTATTTATGTATGAATGTATGTATGTATGTATGTATATAAGTACATACTTATATATGTTATCTTTTAGTATGTGCGGTTTGAGTGTTATTTATTATAGAGAGGTAACTGTGATAACCATTGCTCTGTTATGACCATTCCCTAAGTTCTCATTTCTAGAATATGAACATACTTTTTTTTATTCCTTTTTTTTATTTTATTTTTCTTATTAGTTACATTTTGTTAAATTCTGTATCCCAGCTGTTTACCGCTCCCTCATTCCCTCCCCAGTCCCACCCTCCATCCCTCATCTCTTCCGTGCCCCTTTCCAAGATCACTGATAAGGGAGGACCTCCTCCCCTTTCATATGACTCCGTTTTGTCAGGTATTTTCAGGACTGGCTGCAAAGTCCTCCTCTGTGGCCTAACAGTACTGCTCCTTCCTTGTGGGGTGGGGAGGTCAAAGAGCCAGTCATTGAGTTCCTGTTAGAAATAGTCCTTGTTCCCCTTACTTTAGGAGGCCAATTGATTACTGAGCTATCACAGGTCACATCCGAGCAGAGATTCTAGGTTTTATCCACTCATGGTCTTTGGTTGAGTGTCCATCTCAGAAAAGACCCTGTACCCAGATATGTTTGGTCCTTGTGGAGTTCCTATCCTTTCCACATCAAACTCCCCTTCTTTCATATGATTCCCTGCACTCTGCCAAAGGTTTGGTTATGAGTCTTAGTATCTACTTTGGGACACTGCTAGGTAGAGTCTTTCAGATGCCTTTG
>REGO01000905.1:223710-240798 GCA_010120015.1 Rhombomys opimus
GGGATTGCTGGTGAAGTCATGATGTCCTGATTTATGTTGGAAGTGTTCTTTCGCCTACCCCTGGCCATTGGCTTATCTGAAACCTTCCCTGTTTGTTTTTGGATTCTGCAGATCAGATTGGTACTGTCTCTCTCTGGTGTCTGGAGAGTTCTTCAGGAAGCTGAGAGAGGTCCCTGTACAGGCAGGTCAGTTGGCAGAGATTGGGGTATCCGGGCTCTCTGCTCTCTGGTTTGGCCCTGCTTCTTTGATGTGCTCCGCCAGCTCTGTGCTGTTGTCACTGCCAGGTTAGGAGATCCTGCTGCAGCTGGCGTTTCAAGGTGGTCATGTCAGTAGGGATCGGGGTAACCAGGCTCTCTGTTCTCTGGTTTGGCCCTGGTTAGTCTTAAACTGGAGGGCTGTTGTGCCCTGCCAGCTCAGTGCTGCTCTGCTGCCAGGTTAGAAAGTTCCGCTGTAACTGGAGCCTGGGTAACTAGTCCTGATGCTTTCTGGGAAGTCCTGGGGTCTCTTCACTGTGCTCTACAAGCCTGGGAGCCCCAGTGCTTGGTGTGTCTAGCTTGCATGGCGTTTCTGCCTGGTTTGGGTGAGTATATAGCGTATTCTCTGTCACTGTAAGATTGGGCGTACCGTCAGTGATGGTGATCCTGCGGAGCTAGTATGGCGTCTAGCAGACTCGTGCTCTGGGAGAATGGTGCAGCTGCCGTGGGAATCTAGGACTCAGAGACAGGTACTGCTGGCAATTGCTGCTAAAGGGCTTGGAGCTCTGCCTCAGTGGCTGCTGACCCCAGGCAGATAGCATGAACATACTTTTATGAGAAAATGGTAAATACTCATTGAAACTATTTGAAAAATGGTAAACTCAATTTTAATGCTTCATGTATTTCTTTGTATTTTTTTTAAAGTTTAATCACACATTTAATCACTACTATTCAGTTTGTTGATTTGTGAGTAGGAATATCATTAACCAGTACTTCATAGTCTTAAAAAGTAAAATTAAATAAGGTGTTAAAGGCTGTAGATTCAGTCCTAATAGGCAATCAAGGTAAAACAAGTTCTTAGTCCTAATTTAGTAAATATTATTGAATTGTTTTTATTTTATAGAAAAAGTTTACAATATATTCTAATGATGTTTTTCTCTATTCCTCCAAGTTCCTTCCTAACTCCTCTTTTATACTTATCCATCCTGTTTCTGTCTCTTATTAGAAAACAAACAGGAACAAAAATAAAGTGATAGTAATAAAATATAATAAGCTAAAACAAATAAAAGAACAGATAATCAGAAAAGGACAAAACAAACAGAAAGATCACGGCCAAAGAAAAATCTTATTTTTCTGTTTCTATTCCTGTTTTTCTCCTGTTGCTCTAGTTAAAGTTTCACACACATAGAGAAGGAGTGGTTGTAGCGGCCTGTCTTGTTCCTAATTTTTATGGGATTATTCCAAGTTTTACTTTATTTGAGGTGCTATTAGACAAACAAAGGTTTGTCATACATGGCCTTTTTTCTGTTGAAATTTGTTCTCTTCAGCCATGTTCTCTCTAAAACTCGTATCAGATTGGTCTGTGAAATGTTCTTAAAGGCCTTCTCTCCATTTTTATACATAATCATTTCACCTTGTCTTTAAGTCCATTTATATAACTTATATTTGTAAAAGGCATGCAGGGTAAAGACTCCATGGATAGAGGGCAGGGTAATGACCTGGATGAGCAGTTATATAAGAGGAATGAGTTGATCAGGCCTAGAAGTGTGGAGACTGTGTGAGTGTGTGTCCTGGGCACTCACCAGTCTGGGAGAATGTACAGTCTACAGATGTCAAGCTAGGCCTGCAAGTATCAGAAACAGAACTTACATTTTTATAGTCTAAGAGTAATCTAAAACTGTTTCATTTTATCTGAGTGTTTTAATTATAAGTTTGGTAGCATATGCTTCTAGACTTCAACAGGATAATTCACTACATTTAATAGCCTGTGTAACAATCAAATCATGTGTATTAATATTTTCCACTACTTAAATATGCTTCCTAAAAGGTTTTATTAATGCATTATAATTATATATATGTATATATAAACATGTATGTATGTGGTATTTATATGAATGTATGTATACACATACACACATATATATATATATATATGTATATATAATATGTTCAGTGTTGACTTTTGCTACATTTTTACCCCAAGGTATCATTCAGTACAATATGAACAGGACAGCAGCCTACCACAGAGGGCCCCAGAAAGTTTCTACCTAGCAGTGTATCAAAACAGATGCTGAGACTCATAACCAAACCTTGGGCAGGGTGCGGGAATCATATGAAAGGAGGAGGAGTTAGTATGACCTGGAGAGGACTGGAGCTCCAAAAGGACCAAATATAACTTGGCCCAGGGATCTTTTCTGAGGCTGTTTCTCCAACCAATTTCCGTGAATGGCTATAACCTAGAACCCCTGCCCAGATGTAGCCCATGGCAGCTCAGTATCCAAGTGGGTATCCTAGTAAGGGGAGCAGGGACTGTCTTTGACATGAACTCAATGGCTTGCTCTTTGAACTCCCCCGACACTGAGGAAGGAGCAGCCTTGTTAGGCCACAGGAGAGGACATTGTAGCCAGTCCTGAAGAGACCTGATAAGCTAGGATCAGATGGAAGGGGAGGAGAACTTCCTGGATTAGTGGACTTAGAGAGGAGCAGGGAGAAGATGAGGGAGGGAGTGTGGGATTGGGAGGGAATGAGGGAAGGGGCTACAGCTGGGATACAAAGTAAATAAATTGTAATTAACATTAAAAGTAAAAATTTAATAAAAAAAACAAATTTCAAAAATCCTTCCTGATTTTAGCTTTTTGAGTAGGAGGATTATGGATATGGAGCACACACCAAGTTTATAATATGTTTGATTAACTTAATCTAAATTCTTTTTAAGAATTTAAATCCCATATGTAGCTCTATGAAAAAAATAACTTTATTTTGCTTCATTATTTAGTTAATTATTATTGATAACTTAGTTCAGTCATACAAGAACAAAATGTTTTCTTCATGTTTAAGACAAAAACAACACAAATTAGAAAAGACAATATGTCTTGAACCTGGTGAGAATTAAAACAAACAAACAAACAAACAAACAAACAAACTATGATTCTTAAAAGAAGGTATCTAAAGAGCTTGTGTCTCCCAAAATAATAATTGAATTGAATTATGCAAGGAAATTGGAGATCTACTATAATAATTTTCAGTGTAATACAGTGTTGATTAATTCACAGGGACCCATTTTGACTTGTGAAATTTTTTTAAGTTTTATTTTTTTAATATTAGTTACAATTTATTAACTTTGTATCCCAACTGTATCCTGCTCCCTCATTCCCTCCCAATCCCACACTCCCTGCCTCATCTTCTCCCTACCCTTTTCCAAGTCCGATGATAGGGGAGGAACTCCTCCCCTTTGATCTGCCCCTATTGGTGTCTTTCAGGACTGGATGCAAAGTCCTCCTCTGTGGCCTACCAGGACTGCTCCTCCCTCGAGGGGATGGGGGGATGTCAAAGAGCCAGTCATTGAGTTCATGTCAGAAATAGTCCCTGTTCCTCTTACTAGGGTACCCACATGGAGACTGAGCTGCCATGGGCTACATTTGAGCAGGGGTTCTAGGTTATATCCATACATGGTCCTTGGTTAGAGCTACAGTCTCACAAAAGACCCCTGTGCCCAGATATATTTGGTCCTTGTGGAGCTCCTGTCCTCTCCAAGTAATACTAACTCCTCCTTCTTTCATATGATTCACTGTACTCTGCCAAAGATAAACAAGAAAGAGGACCCTGGGTAAGATGATCAACCCTCACTTAGAAAGAGAAATGGGATGGACATTGGATGTAGGAGAAAACAAGTAACAGGACAGGAGCCTACCACTGAGGGCTTCTGAAAGCTTCTACCTAGCAATGTATCAAAGCAGATACTGAGACTCATAACCAAACCTTCTGCGGAATTTTTATGGACTTGTGGAATTTTTATGAGCTTTATGAGACATCTCTTCTCATTTGAATGGAGACCTTTACAAAATAGGTAGACCTTATTTCAGACTAATATGCAAGTACACACTAAATTAGAGTGTTCACAGCTAGAAATAGAAGTAAAATGTATTTTATTTATAAGCAAAACTTTTCCCATAATAATATTTTTAGGTAATAATTATGTTTAAAAATTTTTGCAGATGAAAAATTGCTTTAGCTAGGTTTTTGTTTTGTTTTGTTTTTCCATATGAAGTTAAGAATTATTCTTTCAAGGTCTGTAAATAAATGTCTTGGTGTTTTCATGGGAATTGCAATGAATCCATAGATTGCTTTTGGTAAGATGCCCATTTTTACTATGTTAATCTTACCAATCCATTAGCATGGGAGATCTTTCCATTTTCCGATATCTTCTTCGGAGACTTGAAGGGTTTTGTTGTTGTTTTGTTTTGTTTTGTTTTTATACAAGTCATTCACTTGCTTGGTTAGAGTTAAGCCAAGTTACTTTACACTATTTGTCTCTATTTTGAAGGGTATTGTTTCCCTAATTTCTTTCTCTGCCCATTTTTCTTTTGTATACCTGAGGGCTACTGATTTCTTTGAATTAATTTTTGTATCTAGCCACTTTGCTGAAAGTATTTATTAGCTGTAAGAGTTTTCTGGTAGAATTTTAGGGGTAACTCGTGTTTATTATCATATCATCTGCTAATATTGATACTTTGACTACTTCCTTTATGATGTATATCTCCTTGATCTCTATTAGTTGTCCTATTGCTCTAACTAGGACTACCCTTACTATGTTGAACAGATAGAGAGAGAGTGGACAGCCTTATCTTGTCCCTAGTTTTAGTGAGATTGATTTAAGTTTCTCTCCATTTTGTTTGATGTTGACTATAGGCTTGGTGTATATAGACTTTACAATACACTACTACCTGGGATTAAATATTTGTTTGTTTGCTTGTTTATTAGAGAGTCTATGCTTTTCAAAATTTTGTCTTCAAAACAATTATATAATTCTCTATTTAAATTTGGCCTCAAAGAGAAAAATTAAGTGTTCAGTTGTGTTTTTTAAGTGGTAAATAGCAACTTCATTTGAATAAACCTGAGATAAACAGAAGAATACATGAGGGATGTCCATGACTACCTGACATAGTATTTCATTTTCATGTAAAACCTCCTGAAAAACCTCATTTTGTATGTTTGGATTATTTATTCCTATGACTAAGTATAATTTTCTAATATAGCCAAAATGAAACGAAATAAATTCTGCCAAAATTATATCCTATTAAATATTATTTGACAATCGGGTACACTTCCTGTTTTATGCAGTCATGTGTGTGTGTGTGTGTATATATATATACATATATATATATGTAGAACACATATTACTTAGCACAGTCACTATCCTGTATTTTTTAACTTATTTTTATTAATTACAGTTTATTCTCTTTGTATCCCCCTGTAGCTCCCTTCTTCTTCCCTTCCCAATCCCATCCTCCTTCCCTCTTCCCCACCAGTGCCCCTCCCCAAGTCCACTGAGAGGGGAGGTCCTCCTCCCCTTCCCTCTGACACTAGCCTATCAGGCCTCATCAGGAGTGGCTGCATTGTCTTCCTCTGTGGCCTGGCAAGGCTGCTCCTGCCTCTGGGGGAGGTGATCAAAGAGCAGGCCAATCAATTCATGTCAGAAACAGTAGGATCTCAAAAGAATCATTTAAATCTGTGTGCCCCAAACTGATGGACAAGATCATGTGATAACAAGGAAAAAAAAAATAAAATTGCCTTTCCCCAACAGTGGTGTTTTCAGTGGGTCCAACAGCTCTGAAAGATGAGTTTCTACATTTCAAGCATTCCTTTGCTTAGAGATGAGCACCCAGAATACTTCCCCAATGAAAGATAATGTAAAAGACAAATGTTTTTCCTAGTTGCGCTCCTTTAATAAGGGCCATTTAAGAATACTAAACTTTTAAGGAAATGATTCTGTCCTAAATTTAGCCGTAGAGTAGGAGAGTGGAATGGTATAAATTGAGTGTGTTATGAGAAAGTTCAGACTAATGCAGCCATTCCTGGGGCACTGGGGTCAGGCGATAATCACTGCTAAGCACTGTCAAATGTTATTAAGTACTGTTAAATGCTATTAGGATTGTTAGTTTCCCATTGAGCTTTAATGAAACCTTTAATGAACATAATTTTAATGCTTTCTTTGATTAAGTGTCAAGAGTGGGCTTTTTGATAAGCCCTTCTCTTAGGCCTGGCAGCCTGGAGCGGGAAACTGTCAGCCAAGCAGCCCCTTTACAGGCAACCAGTTGAACCCTCTTAACGGCAGTCCTGTTGCTGTGAATACTTTTCAATCATGTTGAGGACACTCCAGCAGCGCCAGGAAACCTTACAATCACAACCAAAGGTCTGCTCCAGTTACAACAACTCTAGCTAGTCTGACCTGCCCTGGAAAGCGGCACTCTAAGACAAGTATTTAGATGACCCTGCATCTATTTTCACCCTTTTCGGGAAAGTCTTTTCCTGTAGTTGCTCAACCAAAGGAGTGACTGAAGCTGACGGCAACACTTCTTTTGCAAAAGAACTTTGTTATTGTCGGTTTTTCTGTGAGGCCTGTGACTGAAGTGTGAGTTACAATCACCACATTTGTACACTGTACCTACGTCACACCTCTCTCCCGCTATATAACTAATTCACAGGGTTTTCACGTCTGCTGAGAAACATTGAGCTGTGCTGAGCTTGTGGTGCAACACAAGATCATTCGGAAGTTTCTCTCATGTGGACTGTCCTTGTTTGCTTTTGGCTCTATTTTTAGAAGAGCAGGCTAAGCTAGAAAAAAATGATGAGGAGATGCAAGAAGCAACAAAGTTATAGCCTTGATGAAGATAGTAGCAACAGTGCTATCCTGATGGCAGCAAAACAGTGGGACAGTAGAGGACATCTTATGAGCACAGCTCAAGACTCCCAAAATGTCTAAAGGCCAAAACACCAGGGAAAGGGATACAAGAGTCAACAACTATCTACATCATAAATATAATGGAGTAGACAGGGTAGAACTATAAGGTATAGAAATATGGAAGGCTGTGACCAGCCAGAGATGAGAAACTGAGAGCCTTGTTCCCTGGAAAAGTTCAGCCAGCTTTTAGGTCTTCACATCCAAGGGCCCTGGAATCCTAGTTCCGAATGCTGTAACTGTCTTTGTTGTGAGAAGCAAGGCTCTGACACTCATCATCTTCTCTGAAACTGCCTGCTTTGGACATCTGATGTCTCTTGAAGCCAAGGACTCCAACAGCAGCCAAGATCTATCACTGGTGGCTAAAGTCAGTGAAATAAACCATCATACTTCGTATCTACAGCCATACATCTCTGGCTTTAAGACTCTGTAAGGTCATAGACTTGGGATCTGCAGCTCAAGCCTCTGGGTCTGCCCGCCTCATGCATGGGCATTTAGTACTCAAGAGCCTTATGACTACTATCCCAGAAATGCTGCTTTTTTCAAATCCATTGTATCTATCCTGCAGAACAACAACCACAACAACAAAACCCAATTGATAGAAACTAAATATTTTATCAAATAGCTCTAGGTATAATTTTTCAAAAAACACCCTTTAAGTGATCCAAGTTCTTATCGTCATTCTTTTTTTTTTTTTTTTTTTCTGTTAATAGGTCAACTTAAAAATTTACCATGAAAGCTTTGCATACTGGCACAAGGTTTTTTTTTAATTTAATTTTATTTTATTAATTACACTTTATTTACTTTATATCCTCCCATAAGCCCCTCCCTCCTCCCCTCCAATTCACACCCTCCCCTCCCCCTTCTTGATGCATGCCCCTCCCCAAGTCCACTGATAAGGGAGGTCCTCCTCTACTTCCTTCTGATCTTAGTCTATCAGATCACATTAGAAGTGGCTGCATTGTCATCTTCTGTGGCCTAGTAAGGCTGCTCTCCCCTCAGGGGGAGGTGATCAAAGAGCAGGCCAATCAGATTTTGTCAGAGTCAGTCCCTCTTCCCATTATTATGGAACCCACTTGGACACTGAACTGCCATGGGCTACATCTGTGCAGGGATTCTAGGTTATCTCCATGCCTGGTACTTGGTTCGAGTATGAGTCTCTGGGAAGACCCCTGTGTTCAAATTTTCTGGTTCTATTGCTCTCCTTGTAGAGTTCCTGTCCTCTCTAGATCTTACTATTACCCACTTCTTTCATAAGATTCCATGCACTCTGCCCAACAGGTGGCCATAAGTCTCAGCATCTGCGCTTTGATAGTCTGCAGGGCAGAACCTTTCAGAGGCCCTCTGTGGAAGGTTCCTAACTTGTTTCCTGTTTTCTTCTTTTTATGATGTCCATCCTCTTTACCTTTCAGGATGGGGATTGAGCATTTTAGCAAGAGTCCTCTCTTTTGATTAGTTTCTTTAGATGTACAGATTTTAGTAGGTTTATCCTATGTTGTATGTCTATATGAGTGAGTATATACCATGTGCGTCTTTTTGCTTCTGGGACAGCTCACTCAGGATGATCCTTTCCAGGTCCCACCATTTACCTACAAATTTCAAGATTTCCTTATTTTTCATTGCTGAGTAATACTCCATTGTGTAGATGTACCACAATTTCTGCATCCATTCTTCAGTTGAGGGGCATCTGGGCTGTTTCCAGCTTCTGGCTATTACAAATAAAGCTGCTACAAACATGGTTGAGCAAATGTCCTTACTGTGTTAGTCTTTCCAAAAGGTCTGGACCACTAGTTTATTTTACTATGTTAAATCTTTTTTTTTTCCTTTTTAAGTAGTCTTTTATACAGGTAACACCTATATCAACAAATCATAAGAAGAACTGAAGAACAAACAGTATTTTTCTTTTTAATTATCCTAAATGCATTTTTGTTATAACAGATTCATGTCTGAATTATTTGACTATGGTATATAGAAATGGATGCACAAATTGTGGTATGTCTACACAATGGAATATTCCTCAGCAATAAAAAACAAGGAAATCATGAAATTTGCGGGTAAATGGTAGGATCTGGAAAAGAGCATCTTAAGTGAGCTATCCCAGAATCAGAAAGATGCACACGTTATCTACTCACTCGTATAGACATATAATATAGGATAAACATACTAAAATCTGTACACCTAAAGAAACTAATCAAGAGGGAGGACTCTTGCCACAATCCTCAATTCCTATCCAGAAAGGCAAAGAGGATGGTCATCAGAAGAGAAAACAGGGAACAAGTCAGGAGCCTGACACAGAGGGCCTCTGAAAAGCTCTGCCCTGCAGACTATCAATTCAGATGCTGAGACTTATGGGCAACCTTTGGGCAGAGTGCAGGGATCTTAGGAAAGAAGTGGGAAACAGTAAGATCTGGAGAGGACAGGAACTCCACAAGGAGAGCAACAGAACCAAAAATAATCTGAGCACAGGGGTCTTTCCTGAGACTGCTATTCCAATCAGGGACTATGCATGGAGATAACCTAAGACCCCTAAACAGATATAGCCCATGGCAGTTCAGTATCCAAGTGGGTTCCATTATAATAGGAACAGGGACTGTCTCTGACATGAACTGATTGGCCTGCTCTTTAATACCGCCCTCTGAGGAAGAAGCAGCATTACCAGGCCATGGAAGAAGACAATGCAGTCACTCCTGATGAGCCCTAATTGACTAGGATCAGAAGGAAGGAAAAGAAGTCCCCCCTATCAGTGGACTTGGGGAGGGGCATGTGTGCAGAGGGGGGAGGAAGGGAAGGATTGGGATGGGAGGAGGGAGGAAACCACGGGTGGGGGGATACAAAGGGAATAATGTATAATTAATAAAGAAAAAAATGTAAAAATAAAAAAAACACAAAAAAGTTTTTTGTTTCTCATACAATATATCCTGATTATAGTTTCCCTTTCCTGTAATTCTCCTAGTATGTCTGAACCTCCTGCCTCCCTGACTCCAAGACCAGCTCTCTTGCTGTCTTTCATGAAAAAGGATCAGGATTCTAAAGGATAAAAACAAGGGATGACAAAATAAAATATAGTAAGATGAAGCTAAAGCTGTCATATTGAAGTTGGACATGATGACATCTCAACTGAAGATAGAGTCCCAAGAGTAGGCACAAGAGTCAGAGACAAACTCAGTCTTATGCAGAGGTACTGGTGGAGAGCACGTAGGCCCTATGTAATTTTTCCAGTCTCTCTATCTCAAGTGCACATTACTTAGTTGATTCGGAAGGCCTTGTTCTGTTAGTGTCTTCCCTTTCTTCTTGCTATTTCAGTCTTTCTGCCTTCTCTTTCCAAAGATTTGCTGATCTCTGTGGGGAGGGATTTCATGGAGACCTCTGATTCTCTCTCTCTCTCTCTCTCTCTCTCTCTCTCTCTCTCTCTCCATAATGTTCTGCTATGGGTTTCTGAATCTGTTCCCATCTCCTCAGGAAGAAGCTTCTGTATAATGACTGGATAGGCATTGATCTATGAGTACAGCAGAATATCATTACGAATCATATAATTATTTTTGACCAGTAGTGTTTGGTTTTCTCTGGGTCTCTGTGCTACCTAGTCTCTGCTTCTTGGTTATCCAAGCAGCGTCTGGTTAGGGTTGCTTCAAGTGGAGTAGGCCTAAGGTTAAATAACACATTATTTGTCTGTTTCACAAGTTCTGTGCCACCATTCCCCTAGTATATTATACACACTGAACATATTGTGAGCTAAATGATTTGTGCTCATGTGTTTGTTTTTTCTTTTTCTATAACCTCTAGTCTAACTTTCTGCAGTAAGGAGACTAGAATATATGAGTGAGAGCTCCATATAGGCACCAACTTAATTCTCTGTGCTCGATGACTTATGTGGGTGCTATCCTAGGCAATGCCCCCACCCCACCGCTGTCAGTTTTCAGAGACAACCTGTTCTCTTACAACAATCCTGTGTTGTTTCAAGATTACCATGGGAACCCTGTGACCAACAACTGAATTGAATGCAACCTAGTCCCTCTACTGGAAGCCTTACCTCCATAAAAGACCTGGCCACCACAACTCCTCAAGGAGAGCAACAGAACCAGAACATTTGGACACAGGGGTCTTTCCAGAGACACATACTCTAACCAAGTACCATGCATGGAGATAACCTAGAACCCCTGCACAGATGTAGCCCATGGCAGTTTAGTGTCCAAGTGGGTTCCATTGTAATAGGAACAGGGACTGTCTCTGACATGAACTGATTGGCCTGCGCTTTGATCAGTGGCTGCCCATGGTAAGGGGGGAGCAGCCTTACCAGGCCACAGAAGGTGACAATGCAGCCACTCCTGATGAGACCTTATAGACTAAGATCAGAAGGAAGAAGAGGGGGTCCTCCTCTATCAGCGGACTTGGGGAGGGGCATGCGTGAAGAAGGAGGAGAGAAGGTGGGATTGGGAAGGGTTTATGGGGGGAATACAAAGTGAATAAAGTGTAACTAATAAAAAATAATAAAAGATTCTATCTAAAAAAAAAAAAAACAAAACAAAACCAAAAATGACCTGGCCAGCCGAGACTGTATTCCTCATAACTAAGAGTCCTCATTAAGATCAACATTATATCTTACAAAATCTTGCTCTCTTCCTACTTATGTGAAACAGTCTTTATTACTGTATTTCATGGATAATTTTATGGAATGTTAGGGAAATTAAATAAATGTCTTAAGATCATGTTAAGTATATATTTAAACTAATTTCTCAAACCTTAGTAATTACCCTCCAATAATACTATAATCAGTCATTTAAACTCATTTTTTAAGCATTGTAAGATTAAATTGATTTCTTCACCTCAAGCTCAAATATAGGCACACAAATATAAACATACACATAAACTTTCATAATTCATTAATTCCTTGAAATAAATATTATAGTTAAGAAAGAAGTGGCAAATTGTTATGTTTAATGACTGGTAATATTCTCATATTCTTACCCTCCTTAAGGTGAATAATGGTGGGAAGGAATTGTTTCAAGGAAAAAATTGAGAAAATGTATAAAATAATAATTACAATTTTATATGACGCTGTTGAAGAAGAGCAGACTCAAGCTTGAGACCATGAATTCCGGAAGTAAGGTATCTTGCCTGGGTCAGCATGACGCAGCAGTATCCTTTTCTCTGGGTAATGTGAGGTAGAATTGCAACATATTTCCATAAATGGGGGCTTTTTAAAATATTCATCTTAAATACTTTTACATTACAAATGTCTGTTCATCTTCTATAAAAGATCAAGTCAATGTATGAAAAACTTGAACATACCATTTATAATTAAAAGGCTGAAACAGACAGGAGAAACAGACAGGAGGCTCAAATATTGATATTAGTTTTTAAATAACTATTATAAAATATACATTATAGCATCAAATGTGATGATGCTCCCATCAGAACTTCTCAGAACATTGGTGTCTTTCCTGTTCTGGAGAAAAATATTCATAGTGACAATGCAAGGCAAGCAAAGAAAACAGGATCCCCAGGAATGCAGAGCTTACGACAAAGGCAACTTCTGTAGGAGTTGATAGAGGCAATGCTTCTCTATCATGCCTTACACCCTGGGCCTGTGAAAATGCTTTGGAGGGCAGGATGACAGGATTTTTAAAAAGCAGCTGCAAAACAGACTGTACTCACAGTCTTAGAAGTGGCATCTTTTACTTAATCTTTGTTCAATGTAGATATCCTGATTGTCCTTAAAATAATTATCTTACTTTAAAATTTAAATAGAACAAGAAATTTAAAATCAATCAAAATATGTATCATTTAACTATTCTAATGAACCTTTATAAATGCTTTGAAGACTGAAGACAAATACAGATATGAATCATAATTATCTGAAGTCTATTTAACACAGTTTTTATCTTTATTTTTTATTTTTTTTAATTTATTACAATTTATTTTGTATTCAAGCTGTACCAACCTCCCTTATCTCCTCCAAATCCTGCCCTCCATCTTCTCCCATAACCCTTCCCCAGTCCACTGATAGGGGAGGTCCTCTTCCCCTTTCATCTGGCTCTAGCCTATCAGATCTCATCAGGACTGGTTGCATTGTCTTACTCTGTGGCCTGGTAAGACTGCTCCCCTCTCACCTCAAGGGGGGCGTTGATCAAAGAGCCAGCCACCAAGGTCACCTCAGAGACAGTCCCTGTTCACATTACTAGGGATCCACTTAGAAACGACTTTCAAAAGTGGAGGAAAACATGGAGTTAGTCAATTTACATGGAGCACGTCTCGCCCCTGGGGGCAATGGTCTCCTGAACCTACTCAGACCTCGGACACCACCACTGCTAGTTCTAGAACTGATGCAGGATATTCCAACGAGGGGGTTAAGGCTTCTCATAATATTTCCTATAAGTCCACACCTGTTTGTTTATAACCCCCATTTCTATTCATTGTTAGCCAGATAGAGCCAAGTAATTGTGGTAATGATACTTGCTTTTTTGCCCAATGCCGGAATGCTAGTGAATTTAGGTATGCCCTGGTTACTCGCATGCCTCGTTGGGTGCCTGTGCCTGTTGATGCCCCTCACGCTATGACTCTCTTCAGACAGAAAAGGGATCTTGGAACTACAGCCACCATTGTTACTGCCATCTCATTGGCGGCTGTTGGAGCTACCACTGCTGCATTAGCCATGAGTCATACTATGCTGACTGCTCAGACCCTAAATAATCTTTTAGCCAATGTAGCTCATGCTCTAGATGTACAAAAAGGAATTAATGCTCAACTAAAAGGAGACTTGATGATGTTTAATCAGAGGATTGACCTCATGCAGGAGCAAATTGATACCCTATGGCAAATCGCTCAACTTGGCTGTCAATGGAAGTATGCTGGACTTTGTGTCACTAGCATACAATATGAGAATTTTTCCCGTGCTGCAAATCTGTCTAAACAATTGTCTAGCTATATTTTAGGTAATTGGACTGAAGAATTCGATACTATGATGGAGCAGCTGAGAGTGGCCATTGTTACGGCAAATTCTACCAGAGTGGACTCAGGACTAGCCACAGGAGTATCATCATGGATTGCTACAGCCATGAATCATCTGAAGGAATGGGCGGGCATGGGAGCATTAGCAGGCCTTCTGGTGTTGGTCGCCTTGGTTTGCCTGTGGTGTATATGCAAGATTAGAGTCTCACAACAGTGTAATGCAGCCATGATCATTCAGGCCATTACTGCCATTGAAGCAGGACAGTCTCCCCAAGCATGGTTGGCTACCATAAAAAGCTAAAATGTTATGCTCAGGATGCGAGGCTAAGCACTGCACTCAGGGTCAGCCTCTTTCGAGCCAGAGAAGAGATGTCTGATTGCATGCGGGTTGATGCCCCAGGTCCCGCCTCTGAGAAAAAGGTATCGGACGGGTCTGATGCTCTTTGGGTGGATGACACCTAAATGAACATTGGTACAAAGTCCCAATTTATTTCTAATATCAGAGATCAGACCTCTACTTTTTCCTGACGCGTCTAAAACAAAAAGGGGGAACTGTAGAGAGCTGCGTAATGCCGCGCCTTAAAGATGGAGCTGGTTTCCACCTTCCACCTTCCTGATGGTGAGTGCTCTCGGTCACAAACAACTCCATTTTTGGCTAAGGCTGAGGATCTGGCTTGCTTCCGTGTATGTGGACCAATCTGCATTGCCCACGAGGCATGCTGGGGTTGGCTATCCAGAGGCTATTTTAAGCTGTGGGCTGGCTTTCCCCAGGGTTAGAAGATTGTTCAAGGTTCCTGAATAAACTGCATTGAGAAGAACAACAACAACAAAAAAAAGATCAGAAAGAAGGAGAGGAGGACCTCCCCTATCAGTGGACTTGGGGAGAGGCATGCATGCAGAAAGGGTGGGGGAGGGTGGGACGGGGAGAGAAGGAGGGAGGGGCTTATGGTGGGATACAAAAGAAATAAAGTGTAATTAATGAAAGTTAAATAAAAAATTAAAAAAAAATTAAAAAAAAAAGAAACTGCATAGCCATGGGCTATATCTGTGCAGGAGCTCTAGGTTATATCCCTGCATGGTTCTTGGGTGGAGTAACAGTATCAGAAAAGAATCTTGTGCCCAGATTTTTTGTTTCTGTTGCTATCCTCATAGAGCTCTTGCCACACCCAGGTCTTTCTATTTTCTGCTTCTTTCATAAGATTACCTGCACTCTGCCCAATTTGGCTATGAGACTCAATATCTGCTTTAATACCCTGCTGGGCAGAGTCTTTCAGAGGCCCTGTGTGGTTGGCTCCTGTCCTATTCCCTGTTTTCTCCCTCTTCCATTGTTTATCCCATTTGCCTTTCTGAATGAGGAGATCATCTTACCCCAGGTCCTCCTTCTTGCTTAGCTTCTTTATGTATGCAGAAGTTAATATGATTATCCTATATTATATGTCTAGTATCCACTTATGAGTGAGTTTATACCATGTGTGTCTTTCTGATTCTGAGATACCTTACTCAGGATGATGTTTTCTAGATCCCACCATTTGCCTGCAAATTTCATGATTTCCTTGTTTTTAATTGCTGAGTAGTATTCCATTGTGTAAAAGTACCAAAATTTCTGTATCCATTCCTTAATTGAGGGACATCTGGGTTGTTTCCAGGTTCTGGCTATTATGAATAAATCTGCTGTGAACATGGTTGAGCAAATATCCTTGTTGTATACTTGAGCACATTTTGGATATATGCCTAGGACTGGCATAGCTGGATCTTGTGGTAACACTTCCTAATTTTCTGAGAAAGGGCCAGATTGATTTCCAAAGTGGTTGTACAAGTTTACATTCCCACCAGCAATGGAGGAGGGTTCCCCTTTCTCCACATCCTCTCCAGCATGTATTGTCACTTGAGTTTTTGATCTTAGCCATTCTGATGGGTATAATGTGACATCTTAAGGTCATTCTGATTTGCATTTTTCTGATGACTAAGGACATTGAGCATTTCATTAAGTGTTTCTCTGCTATTCTATATTCCTCTACAGAGAATTCTTTGTTTACCTATTTTGTCCATATTTTAATTGGATTACTTGATTTTTTGGTGTTTAACTTCTTAAGTTCTTTATATATTCTGGATATTAAACCTCTGTCACATAGAGGGTTGGTGAAGATCCTTTCCCAGTCTGTAGGCTGTCGTTTTGTTCTGATGATAGTGTCCTTTGCGTTATAGAAGCTTTTCAGTCTCATTAGGTCACATTTATTGATTGTTGATCTTAGAGCCTGTGTTGTTGGTGTTCTGTTTTGGAAACTGTCTCCTGTGCCAATGAGTTTAAGGCTCTTCCCCAATTTTTCTTCTAACAGGTTTAAGGTGTCTGGTTTTATGTTGAGGTTTTTGATCCACTTGGACTTTAGTTTTTGCAGGGTGATAAATATGGATCTATTTGCATTTTTCTACATGTAGATATTCAGTTAGACTAGCACCATTTGTTGAAGATGTTATTTTTTTTTCCATTGTACTATTTGGACATCTTTGTCAAAAATAAGCGTGCGGGTTTATATCTGGATCTTGTATTTGGTTCCATTGATCCACCATTCTGTTTCTATGCCAGTACCATGCAGTTTTTATTACTGTTGCTCTAGAGTGCAGCTTGAGAGCAGGGATGTACATACTTCCAGAAGATCTTTTATTATAAATGATTGTTTTAACTATTCTGGGTTCCTTTTTATTTCATATGAGGTTGAAATTTTTTCATTCAAGTTCTGTAAAGAATTGTGTTAGTATTTTGATGGAATTTTATTGAATCTGTAAATTGCTCTTAGTAAGATGACAATTTTTAGTATGTTAATCCTGTCAAGCCACAAGCATGGGAGATTTTTACATCTTGTGATATTGTCTTCTATTTCTTTTTTTTTTAATTTTTAATTTTTCTTTATTAATTACACTTTACTCACTTTGTATCCCCCCTTGGTTCCCAATCCCTCCCTTCCTCCACCCTCTGCATGTATGACCCTCCCCAAGTCCACTGATAAGGGAGGACTTCTTTTTCTTCCTTCTGATCATAGTCAATTAGGTCTCAGCAGGAGTGGCTACCTTCTCCTCTTTGGTGGCCTGGTAATGATGCTTCCACTTCAGGGGGAGGTAATTAAACAGCAGGCCAATCAGTTCATGTCAGAGACAGTCCCTGTTCCTATCACAATGGAACCCACTTGGATACTGAACTGCCATGGGCTA
>REGO01000905.1:242108-318226 GCA_010120015.1 Rhombomys opimus
TTGGACTTTAGTTTTATGCAGGGTGATAAGTATGGATCTATTTCTACTTGTAGACATCCAGTTAGACCAGCACCATTTGTTGAAGATGCTGTTTTTTTTCCATTGAATGGATTTGTCATCTTTGTCAAAAATCAGGTGTCCATAAGTGTGTGGATTTATGTCAGGGTCTTCTATTTCTTTCTTCAGAAACTTGAAGGTTTTTTTCAAACAAGTCTTTGGCTTGCTGGGTTAGAGTTACACAATTGTACTTTATGTTCTTTTTGGGTATTGTGAAGGGTGTTGTTTTCTTAATTTCTTTCTCAGGAAATTTGTCTTTTGTATATAGGAGGGCTACTGATTTTTTGAGTTAGTTTTGTATCCAGCCACTTTGCTGAAGGTGTTTTTCAGCTGGTAGAATTTTGGGAGTCACTCATATATAGTATCATCTCATCTGCAAATAGTGATACTTTGACTTCTTTTCCAAGTTAAATCCCCTCATTTTCCTTTAATTGTCTTACTGCTCTAGGAAGGACTTCAAGAACTATGTTGAAGAGATATGGAGAGAGAAGGCAGCCTTGCCTTGTCCCTGATTTCAGTGGGAATGAATTTTGTTTTGTTTTGTTTAATGTTGGCTATAGGCTTGCTGTATATTGCATTTACAATATTTAGGTAAGTGCCTTGTATTTCTAATCTCTCCCGGACTTTAAACATGAATGGGGGTTGGATATTATCAAATGTTTTTTCAGCATCTAAGGAGATTATCATGTGGTTTCTTTCTGTCAGTTTGTTTATATGGTGGTTACATTGATGGATTTCTGTATATTGAAACACCCCTACATACCTGGGATGAAGTGTACTTGGTCATAGTCAATTAAATCTTTCATGTGTTCTTGGATTTGGTTTGCAAGTACTTTGTTGAATATTTTTGCAGCAATATTCATAAGGGAGAATGGACTGAAATTCTCTTTCTTTGTTGGATGTTTGTGAGATTCGGGTATCAAGGTGATGGCGGCTTTATGTATTGAGTTTGGGATTGTTCCTTCAGTTTCTACTTTGTGGAATAGTTTGAAGACTATAGGCGTTAGCTCTTCTTTGAAGGTCTGGTAGAATTCTTAGCTGAAACCATTTGGCCCTTGGCTTATTTTGGATGGGAAACTTTTGGTGACAGCTTTTATTTCCTTAGGTGATATATGACTATTTAATTTATTTACCTGGTCTTTATTCAGGTTTGGTAAATAGAATCGATGAAGAAAATTGTACATTTCTTTTATATTTTCAAATTTTTGTGTTGTTTAGGCTTTTTAAGTAAGAACTAATGATTGTTTGTATTTTCTCCTTGCCTATTGTTATGTCCCCCCTCTTCATTTCTGATTTTGTTTATTTGGATAATGTCTCTTTGTCTTTTAATTAGTTTGGCTAAGAGTTTGACTATCATGTTGATTTTCTCAAAGAACTAGTTCTTGGTTTCATTGATTCTATGAATTTTTTATTTGTTTCTAATTTATTGATTTCAGCCCTGTGTTTGATTATTTCCTTCACCTGTTTAATATAGTTTTTGAATGCTTTCTGTTAGGCCTTTGGCCACTGACATATAATTATATTTATATAATTCAAAATTATATAGATCTATTTAAAATTTAATGTTCTATCACCAATGAGATATCTTCATGATTTCTTACAAACTTGCATAATGAACTGATCCATCAGTGATATTGTTTATTATTGTATATTCTTTATAATTATTACTTATTACAGTTTATTCACTTTGTATCCCAGCCGTACGTAGCCCCCTCCTTCACCTTTTCCCAGTTGCTCCCATTTTCTCTCATATATATCTCCCCTAGGCCACTGAAAAGGTAGGTCCTCCTCCCCTACTGTCTGACCCTAACCTATCAGGTCTCATCAGGACTGTCTGGGTCCTCTTTTTCTGTGGCTTAGTAAGGCCACCTCACCAGGGGGAGGTGATCAAAGAGCCAGCTTAAAACATACTGTATTTCAAATTTTATTTAAAGTATTTATAGTTAGCATTGGTGTTTATTGTTGCTGAAGAAAATGTTGCAGGCAATTAGAAAATTGCTAGCATGTTTATGTGACCTAAAACCCGATTTCACATTTTCATTGAGTATTTTGTTTCATATTATAGCTTTAAAACTATGTTTCATTGGTTTTGATTAATTCTTCAAAATTTCATGCAACATATTTTTACCATGTTTATTTTCTCCACTAAATTTTTTCAAATCTGGCACATTTCACTAGTGATAATAATTTGATATTGTAAACATAGTCATCTTATAAAATCAGTAAGAAAAAAATTAGAAAATGTAAAGTTCTTTATTTGTCCAATCAGAAACCACACACACACACACACACACACGCACACACAAGTTTGCTAGAAACAGTAGTTATATAATTAATTACAATGCATGTTTCCATTAAAAGACCCATGTAAAGAACAAAAGTAGGCAGAAATAATGACAAAATAATAACAGAGGTTATGGCTAGTATTCTGCCATCCAAGAAAATGAAGTTGTCAAGAGGTCTCTGATTTATTCTAGCTACAAAACATAGGCAATAATGTGAATTTAATGCAAAATAATTCATTATAATTTTTTTTTGCTTATTTCAACATCAGTCTACATAATTAGCAATTTTTAGTTCACCCCTATGCCTGTCATTCATATTCTTGCCATCCTTATGGCCAAATCACACCTGGATCCATTAACAAATAACAAGTGAACAAAACACCTCATAATGAACAGACTGGGCAGGGTCTGTCACTAACAAGCCTGCTCATGTTCACGGTCTAATGTGTCTCAATTATTCCTGGAGTTCATGTTCACATTTGCTGCTGAGTTGCTCTCACTGTGGCTTAAAGATCAGACACGAAGTGTTTTTCTTCTTCATTGGCAGCACAGTTCTTGATGGATGATATCATACAGCATCAAATATTTCTTGCTTCTCATGTTAGAAATAGCTTAGTATAGATGACAAGTGACTCACACTTATTTAATTGTTTTCTTTTTAATCTTTGAATTTTAAAGATAAAATATGAAGTCCGGCTGTGAAGACCTAGTAAGTAGGAATTTGAACAGACTTATATGTTGGGTAGTAAAATGATCTATGTAATTTCAGAGAACTTCCCAGAACAACAAATGCAGCAACCTACTATTCTTTGAATTCACAACTATTAGTGTTTTATAATGTCTTTATTTAGTTAAAATGTATTAAAAATAGCAAACAATATATTGTTTGCCTTTTTAATCATCTCTGTTTATGATAAAGCAACTTTTTAAAAAACTTTTATTAATCACACTTTATTCACTTTGTATCCCCCCATAAACCCCTCTCTCCTCCCCTCCTAATCCCACCCTCCTTCTCCCATCTTCATGCATGCCCCTCCCCAAGTCTATGTAAATCTTATCTGTTGTGGCTCCTATTAATTAGTTAAAAGCTAGAAGAATGGTTTCAAAAGAGAGAGAGACATCAGTATATTCTGCCTATAATGTCTGTTGGTCTAGAAAAGGACATCAATGTAAAATAAGTTTAGACAGTAAATTTTTATCTATCATAAAGAACAAAATATAATAGAACAATTTTAGGTTTATAATAAATAATTCATATTCCTCATGGTATGTAGTTCCATCAGTAATCATCTTATGTGAGAAACAGTCATAAGATTTGCACAGACCATATCTGAAATGCTTAGAATCAGAAAGGTTTGTCATTTTAGAGTTTTCCTGCATTTTATACAATTGTTATCTCTGTGTCCTAAGGTATCTTGGATAGAGCTTATGATTCAAATAAAAAAAGGTCATATTTCATATCTGTGGTCTGAAGTCAACTTTGTACAATTTTGTTAGTACTTGCTTTTTAAATGCAATTCATTTTCTAAGGTATAACTCAGTATTTCCCACATGTGGCATCAGTTTGATGCTGGAAAAATTTCTTCTTTTGTGGAATTTTTAGACTTCAGGCTTTTCTATTGTAACATTATTAAATGAATCAATTTGCAAAGAAAAATGTGTATAAAATGTGCCTGATTTCTCCTGTTCTAAATATTTTGCATTACTATGGTATAACAGTTACAACTGATAGACAAATTGTGATATACTATATACTGTTGTAAAATAGTAGCAAAATATTAAGTTATATTTAATTTGTATCAAAATTTTCCCAGTTTTTCTGAATCAGAATTTTGTCCAAAGCACAAGTTTTACTTAGTTTTTTTTTTCTTCTCTCTTTTTAGGTTATTATTGGCTGTGATAGTTTCCAATATTTCTCTTATTTTTAATGCCTTTGAGAGATTTGAGACGGGCTGGATGGACATTTATTGATTGCACTTTAAATAATATCTATGTAGTTATAATCTCATTGTTATAATAGAGTTGAATTATATGCTTTTCAGGAAATATGTGATTTGAAGGGAGGAAAGGGACAGACAGAAGGTGGTTCCAACTTATTAGGGAAAGGGTAAGTCAATACAGAAAACAGAAGGTAGAAGTGGGGATAAAAGACACTGGGAATATTTGGAAAAACCACTTGGAACCATATTATTTTGCAGTCACCTAAAGTTAGATACGATACAGGTAAGTGTATGTATATACATACATATATGCTTTAAATAAAATTGTGCCACTTGGAGTGACAATTTCCCCGAGAACTATAAGGAATGATGAAAACACCAGTGCCAGGAAAGAGAAACTTCCTTTAAAGTTGTTGACAAGGTGTGAAAGAGACTTTTCAATCATTTTAGGCTATAGGCTGAAGGTGAGTCTCTCTTGCCAAAAACATAACACACACCGGCACAGAACTTGGAGGCACTGAACTGTGAAGGAAGCCAAAGTCTCCTACCAGAGGACTAGCTTTCATAATACTGGAAAACAAAACGTATACAGTCACGAGAGGAAATAATTCTATAGTTAGTCCTACTGAGCTGCATTGTCTATAAACCATGAAAATTTTAAGCATAATCAATTATCATTGGAGGTTCAATAGTGACCTTCATATCTTTGTGGTAACCAATAGATAATTGGACATAAGGCCTGATAAATAGAAGGGAAGTGTTACATGATACTATAAACCTAGCCAATCATTTGTGACAAGTGATGCCAAGAACCTGCAGTGAAAACTTACTATGAGAATTTCCTAAGCCACTATAAATTCTAACTGCATTTGAAATACCATTTCTTACACACACAGGTATGTCTATATCTCACTCCTTATTAAAGAAGAAGTTACCCTTACAGAAAGACACAACTAGTCCAATAGAGAACAACTAATCCATAGAACCTGTTTAGTCCACAAGATGGGATGTCCCAACGGTCCCAGTCTGGTGCTGTGGTCCTGGAGGATTCCTAGAGAGCTGCTAATATCCAGTCTATGTTATACTGAAGAAGCAGAGTCTAATAGAAGTGGTTAAATGACCCACAAGCAGGGTAGATGAACCTGCAGTGACAGTAAAGGCAAACAGTCCTTTTCCATTTTTTTTTTTTTTAATATGTACTGCAGCAAGAATGTATGGCCCAGATTTTTGGTCTTCCATCTCAAATGATCCAGGCAAGAAAATACCTCACCGCTGTGCCCAGTTGCTTTAGTTTTAGTTCATCATAGATGTACTCAAGTTGAGTATATAGCCACCACAAATGCTCAAGCCAAACTGATATATCTTAGCACATTTGTAAAGCCAAGTCTCAGGGAACATCCCCGAAGAAGGAGAGAAAATATAAACACCAGAGGTCCATTAAACCTGGCGAAACATTGTGTCTTCTCCATGTAAAAGTAAAGCAGCACCTATGAAAGCTAGCTAATACAATTGTTTAAACAAGACCTGAGCAATACCAGCACCAGCTGACGTGCCAGCACGGATAGGCACTACCCTAGATGAAGAACCACAGACAATCAGGAACTGCTGACAAAGGGAACATCTGTTTGGATCAGACATGGACCCCCTAAATAAGTATCCAATTCCAAGTGGTCGGCCTTAAAATAAAACTGTTTTCGTATTATTTAGTTTCAACAATAATGAAACACCACACTTTTGTTTCCTCTTGGAGTTCTTTTCATAAAGAAGAATTCTAAAGTTTTAATAAGTGCAGCTTAATATTTTTCTCTCAGTGACCTTTATTTTGTCACTTATCTAAAAGCTAATTAACAATCTCAGTATCACTTAGATTTCCCTTCTAAGTTATTTTCTAGAAACTTCATAGTTCTGTTTTACACTTAAGACTATTATTAAAGTTTGAACTAATTTGTTTCATCTGTGAAAGTTCAAGCAGTTATCCAAGATACCCTGTGATTTAATGAAATGTTAAAAAAAATAATTAAGTCCCATTGTTTTTTATTTATTATTGTTACACATATAGGAGCTAATAAATATATAAAGACAACCAGTTAAGTCAGTTTAGTGTTGCTTAATATTTGTAAGTTTTACAATTTCAAACATGACTTTAAATTATGTTGTTAAAATATTTATTAACAATTTCTCTATGATGTTCACATTTATTGGTAAGATCACAGTGTTCAATATTGAAACTCACACATTGCTAATTTCATACAACATATTTCTTTTTCTTTTAGTGGCAAAGTTTTCTTGTTTTATTAAAATTATTTTTGTATGGTATAGTCTAATCCCAGTTTTCCCTCTCATTTTCCGCAGATCCTCTCCACCTCTTTCAGGAATCCATTTCCTCACTTTCTGAATCTCTTGAGAAATTAAACAGACAAGAGAGAGAGGGAGAGAGAGAAAATAAAAAATGCAAACAGAGAAACAGAGAAGACAAGCACAAGAAACAAACACACACAACACATAGAAACATAGACTACGAAAGCATAATAGTTAAGCAAAAACAAGTAAGATAAGAACTGCCCAAACTCTCTTCCACCCCTTTTGGTGTCTATCCTCTTGCCATTCTGAATGGAGTCTACTATAGATGGCTCCTGAAAGTATTCACCCAACAGGAGATCAAAGCAAAAGCTGAGGCTCAAGGCCAAACTTTGGGTAGAGCACAGGGAGCCCTATGGAGGAAGAGAGGGGTAGGATTAGAGGGACATGGAGGGGACAGGAGCCCCACAAGGAGACAAACAAAACTCAAAGATCTTAGCCCAGGGCGTCCAGCAGAGACTGATGCACCAATGGAAGACCATACATGGAGAGGACCTAGACACCCTGCTCAGATGTGGCCAATTGGCAGCTCAGTCTCCATGTAGATATCTGAGTGAGGGGAGCAGAGGCTGCCTCTATTATGAACTCAGTTGACTGCTCTCTGATCACTCATCCCTGATGATGCAGTCTTGCCAGGCCACAGAGGAAGAGGATCCAGGCAGTCCTGATGAGACTTAACAAGTATGGGCAGATGCAGTAGTGGAGAACTCTCCCTTTCAGTGACTAAGGGAAGGAGATGAAGGGAAGTGGGAGGGAGGATGAGAATGGAAATATGAGGGAGAGAGCTTCAACTGGGATACAAAATGAATAAATTGTGAAGAAAAAAAACATAAAAAAGAACTGCTCCCCCCAAAACATTCATATAGTAGTTCACAATCTTCCTAATACTGCTACCCTTAATACAGTTCCTCATGTTTTGCTGACCCCCAATCATAAAATTATATTTATTTTCAATTAATAACTGAAATTTTACTATTCTTATGAATCATAATGTAAAAAAATTTGGAGAAAGAGGCATATCAAAGGTGTCCCTACCCATTAGAAGATTAAAAACATCTTCAGAAATAACATGGAGTTAGTTTTATTTTGGCTATTTTCTGCTCCATTGGAGAATACTAATTTTTCTTTGCAATTCATCAGCATTAGAGATGGCTGCTAGGTTAGGGATTGGGGGCTCATATCCTCTTCCTCTCAGTGCTAGGCCCCAGTCTGGCTTGAAACTGAGCATCTCTTGTGCACATTTCCCCATTCTGTGTGTTCAGATGTATGGCAGTCCTTTGTTGTCTGGACTATGCTTTTGCCTTCCTGTCTTCCCTTCTACTGACTTTTACAGTCTTTCTGCCTCTTCTTTTTCATGAGCCTCCTTTTCTCTCTGAGCCATGAGTGGAACGTTTTAATGAATAGCCCTCATTTAGGAGATAGTGATGCAAGCTCTCTCACTCTCTGCACACTGTCCAGTTGTGGGTCCCGCTATTAGTTCCCATCTACAGCAGAAGGAAGCTCTGATCACGGATACTCAAGATACTAATTTATGGCATAGCAGAATGTCATTCGGATTCGTTTTATTGTTTTCTTTCTTTAGTATTTGGTTTTGCTTTAAGTCTGTAGCCTATTTACTTAGTTTCAGGTTCTTGTCCACATGCATATTGTCAGACATTCATTATTAATAAATCTCTTGGCTTTTATGTTTCATTATGCTTATTTCACCAAGTACATAATTATTTATTGAAACTAAAAAATAAATTAAAATTAAAAATTGAAGAAGGACCCAGGTACCTATGACACCTAAGGCTAACATGGCAATGTAGGGAGATATTCTGTAGAAACAATATTTGCATTCCTTCAAAGCACAGAAGTTATAACCCTACTGCTTACTTGCAGCAGACTACCAAGTTACCTTGAACCTGTTTCTCCTTTTTAGTGCAGATTAAGATGACTTTCAGTGCTAACCTGATGAAAAGAGAGGTTGTTGCTGGAAACACAGAGTGGTGTACATGGCGATTCAGATGCACTTTTTAGGCCAACCATAGGCTATCATTATAACTCGTGAGAGTTTTTCTCCCTTCAGTAACTAAAAAAGAGAATATCAACATTTGCTGTAGGACTGTAACATCTGGAAGAATCCTAATGCTTAGAATGTTCATTTTTCTCAGAATTAAAAAAAAAAAAACCAGACTTGCTCAAATCATGTTTTGTTTTGTTTGTTTTGTTTTGTTTCCTTCACAGTTTACGACAGCAATTTATCTGGGGTATGTCTCAAAGCTTTATGTTTTTTATTAATTTTACTTGGTGCATGGTGACCTCTTTGTTACTTTAAATCAAGCTGTTCCTTACTTTGAACAATTATTTCCTATTTTTGGACTTATTCTTCTGTTCCATTAATTACATTAATTTGTTCAGAAGTAACAATTAGTTCAGAAAATATTGCTTTTACAAAATCTATTCTTTACGGACTTTAGGGTCAGGATGACCTGAATTTAACTCAACCATTTCGTAACTGAAACACCTTGGTCAAGTCACTTAACCCTTCTCAACATATAATTGTAAGCCTAGACTTGTAGAAACTCAGTAAAGAAAACCATTGTGAAATTTTAATTAGAAGTATATTTGAATTGTCTAATACCTCACATATTTCAGTCAGTTCCCCAAATGACAGTTGATATATTTTAGGTTTCTGTGTGGTACAAGCTTTTTCTTGCTTGAGAATATGTCCCAATATATTTTGTCATCTTATCCCCAGTCATCCATTTGTGTGTTGTTTTATTTAATTAAGGTCATCTAAATGTCTACTTTACAAAGAGATCTTTGCTGACCAACTTGCTAAATGAAAATCCCCATTTATTGTTTTTTTTTTGTCTTGCCTTCAAGTTCTTATTTCTTTACACTTAGCTTCCAGCAGCCTTATTACTCAAATGAAGCTAAATGTAGTTTTGAAAAAAATGAAGTTTTATGAACAAAATAGTTTTAACATTCTTCCATTTTTTGCTTTCCATGTTAATCCACTCTTACTTTTTATTTCTTACAGCCAGTATTCCCATGAGCTCAAATGATTTAAAAGCAAAGTTGTCAGTGAATAAATAGGTAAATTAACAGCTGTGATTTTCAGTTTATTTCAAAACATCTTAAATTTATTTTCATGATAAAATGGCACAACGGAAACATTCTGTGTCTCATCACTGTGTGTATGCTGTTAAGGTCTTTTGTCAGGTCTTAGCATGTAGTTACATGAACAATATAATATATAAATATATGCATGTTCAAGTTTTTTCTTTCTATCTATTCTTCAAATAACCAATCCATTCATGTATCCATGGAAGGAATCATCTACCTACCCACACAGCGTCCTTATGACTCTCTGACACTCTGAATTAGGAAAACATATGTCATGTCATTATCAGAGAACACTAACTTTTCTCTAAAGATCTTTCCAAATCTAGCTTAACAAGGATACAATATAATTATCTCCTATATATTTTATTTAAGAATTTTTTGTAAGTTCAAAATCATATGTCTGCTGATGCGATAAAATACAACCAAAAATTAAAAATAAGTGCAAAGTAATTAACAGCAACAATTCAGAATTTCAGGTTTGAGGAGAGTGGAGACTATTCTAATCCAAGTCACCCTCTGTATCCTGCCCTTCCTCCCCCTATTCCATTATCCTTTGCATTTGAGGCTTATATGCATGGGTTTTCTAATGTGCTGGTTACCAGTCCCAAGGAGAGTCCAGAAAAATTTAGAAGGTGGGAGAAATGATGTAGTTTACAGAGTTTCCCTGAAACTTTCCCATTGGATCACCTTGGCTTACAGGCCTGTGTCTTTATGAATGATCCTACACAGACTATCTTCTGACTTCAGGGTGTAAACGCCATCAACATTCTAATTCTCTTAGTGAAAATTTGGGGTCCTTTACCTGCTTGTATTCAATCTGCTGCTCACAACTTCAGATGGCAAAACTTGGAATCTGATCTGACACCAGGGTAGAAGTGCCAGTCGTATCCCAGCCTCCCAGAAAATTGAACCATTTTCCAATTTGACTTCTCCTGGGCAGATTCTTCTGCGTTTCAGCCATTTTTCTGTCTAAATTGTAGCTGACAGTGGGCATCACACAACTTGCTGTGCGTTATCTTATCCTTGGCTGGAGTAGCTCTTTGCAGGTCAGTTCCCAGCCAATGTCATTGTGTGCTGATATATGGGACACTGGAGCTATACACAGTATGAGAGTCTCTCTATGCCCGTTGGGGGTGGGGTGGGAGTGATTAATAGAAAAGCACTTGAGTACCTATGCTCTTTGTAACTATAGTCAGTCTCGGAAGGGAGAGGGGCTATTCTGATTCAATTCAAGGATGGGTGCTGACTTTTCTAAAGAGATTCAGCTTTTCTGTACTCCACAGGCAGAGTCTGTGCTTTACAGGTGGTCTAGTCTCCTCTACTTCAACCCGTTTCTGACACCATCCTTGGGAAAATTCTGAATGAATTATTATTTTACAATAGAGGACTTATAAACTACCACTGCTATTATATGTTTGATTTTGGCTATAGTCTAAATAAACATTGTTTTTCTGTAAAATTTTATTAACTGTTTTCAGCCTTTTATTTTTTAATGAGAACTTTCTGATTAAAACAGGGTTTCACTTTTGGTTAGGATTCTACCAAGTTTCTTATGATTCATTAGAAACAAATTTATGAAAAGGAGAAATCCCTGTTGCTTGCGTATGTCATTACTATGACTTCCCATATATTTTTGTGCCCCTATTTTCTCTGGTTCATAGAGATAAATTGTCTCCTAGAGGAGGCATATTTACCTTTCATATGTTATAAAATCAAAATATCCTAGACTTCCATCTAGTGCATTAGAATATTTTATTTTGATTTAGGCTAGTACTTACTGATGCCTGAGTTATTTGTAACCACTGTAGGGAAAGCAGTCAGACTAAACACATGATACCAACATACTTTTTTTTTCTTTTATTGCTACTGTTTTAGGAAAATTGTATTTCTCTGCAGCATATATGCTTCTCAAGAAATGTCGCAGAGAAATCTACAAAATACATTTGCCAGTAACTTTTATCCTATCAACTTATTTGACACCTGATCTTAAAGATCTTTAAATGATTTTACCATTTTTTTTCACATAATAGTGAAATATCTGCTAGAATTCATAGACTTTCTTCTCCATGATCATGGGAATAAATTTTACCCAGCAATATATATTTTTTTTCTGTTCTCTACTTGCAATGATAAATAGATTTTTCTGCTATTTATCTTTATTTAAGGTACTCACAGATTTCGGGACATTAATTCTGAGCAATATTCTCCCATTCAGTGTTTGTGGTAGTTATTCAGCTCATTTTGAATGAAAACTACAGGGCTAGGCAGAATTGAAAAATGTTTCTGGACAAACATACACAAATATATCTGCTCTCTAAAGACAAGTTCTATATGATGCTGCTCACATACTTTAGAAATATAATAAATAATTTCAATAACAAGCACTCATAGAATTTAAGAAGTTGAAAATAACTGACCAGTTTATTTTCTGTGTAATCAAATAGTGACATACAATAATACATTTTCCTGTGGATTTTTGTTTATAAAGTTATAAAACACTTTAAAAGTTTTGAATTTGTATCTACAGATAGAAAATAATCCCCTCATCATCAATTATATTCCCCTATAACTTCAAATGCATTATCCTTATATAAAATAAAGAGTCAGAAAAAGCAGCGATTATGGTAGTCCACATAACAGAAAATTGTCATTTCATAAGTCTATAGGTTAAATTATAGTGAGGTAAGACAATAGAGAGGATAACTTAAGAATGTTTGAAAAGCACTTGTATACAAATCATGTAATTAATCATATAAGTGAGTGCAGCACATGCACAGTTTCTGCTGTACAATCCCACAGGAAAAAAAATCCTTATTCAATTGACTATATGGAAGTGTATATTTCATTCAGAGTAGCTATATTGTTTGAAACATCATTTTTAATATTTAAAGTCTAAGTCTCTTTTCAAGTCTTAGATCACTACATAGGACCAACTATTCCAGAAGTTTGTTAGACCATTATTATTCTACATTTTACAACTGAGACTTGATTTAAGTTTCTTGTTTCTGTTTCAGCCTTCTCTTCACTGTCCTCCATTGGCCAGGCTCATCAGGAGTTGAAATAATAAAAGTGATATTATTCTTTTATGTGTGCTGCTTGAAATACAGCATCCTTCACATTAGAAACTCGTGTTGTTTTCCTTAGAAGTTTCATTTACTATGTTTGTATACATTCCTAATGAGTTTTGCAAAATCTCATGTCCGCTCAAAAAAAAAAACAAAAAAAAAACCAAAAACGTATTTCACAGTTAGAAATTGGAGGTAAGTGGAGTACTATATTTCATTAGAGCAAATGAGTGTTTACCCTGGTAATTACCATCTGTAGTTATGTCCTTAAAATTTATGACAGCCCCATGGCTCCACCACATGATTTGTATCAATTTTCAGACAAGAAATTCCAAACAAAACTAAAACATACAACTCCTTAAAGTGGTTTTGAAAATACTTTACATGAAACTATAAACATCATTACATTGACAATGGTAACATTGTGTATTTGAATATAGCTTATATCCATGTGTCTATATCACTTAGGAACAGAAACTAATATGATATAGAAATGGCAAGCATTGTGCAATTATCTCCATTATCAAGGAGGAGAGAAAAAGGAGCCTAGAAATCTTAGCAGCTTCCATGGGTTGTGTGAACAGAGCCTGGCTATTAAACAAAAGCTTTTCTGACTCAACTATATTTGCCTTAGGCAGTACTGTAACAAAAGGAATTGGTAAGTGTTGCGGAGTGAATGAAATTGTTAATTACCAGCTACAAACCATGGCCATGTGTTTCTAGATCTGTGATGTTTTGGATTTCATTGTCAAAGATGGTCATCCATCATTATGTTATAACACCATTAGTGCATTTTATTACCTTCAAAGCTCAACTTAATGTGTAGTGTATGTGAAATTTATATTCTATTAATCTTTATAATGCCAAGACTTCTTCCCAGCTCTATTATTCACATATAACATACTTTTTGGCAATTTAGATACATGAAGTTTTCAAAATGACTTGTTTTTTCCAACAACATTAAGTATTTTCTACCAGATAAGAAGGGCTATTAGCCTCCCTTCTAAGATTTTGATCTTTAAGTATTTATATTGATTACTGATAAATTCCAGGGAGCTTAATTACAAGTTGGTATGGATTAGTAAGTATCTGGAAATTTACATATCATTGTTATATGATACTATTGTATGTAATCATTATCTTCAATCTTTATGGGCAGTACCTTATTTTATTTCCTAGGCTGTATATACCACATCTTGGATTTCTTTCTTTAAAATCTTGAAATTTTCAGTATATGCCCTCCCTTCATATCTAGGACTTTTTGTAAGCATCTTTTCTTTTAAGTTTTCCTTCTACTGATTAAAGTTTGATTTATTCATGAAAACAGAAAAATCTTGTGTAAATTTACCAGAGCAGTAGTAGGATTGGACTCATTTCTCAGAGATATTTTGATACTCAGAGATTCCTGTTTTAACCAAATCATGTTCTGTTGACTATACACTCAAGCCAAAATATAATACTGAGTATTGTATTTTAAAATACCCTACTTATGAGGTAGAAGAGATAGCTCGGTGGTTAAGAATACATACTACTCTTAGAGAGAAACAAAGTACACATCAATCACCCACAGCAGGGCCTTTAGCTGTTCTTCATATACAAAGAAATAGCTACACCCATCTAAGGAATGATGAGAGTAGGAAAAATAGTTTTTCCCAGGGAAGATCACAGCAGTTAGTTATTGAATACCAGATGATCAGCCCTGAAAACGTGCATTAAGTAACATTATACAGACTGAGCAGGTTGTACTTAGGTATTTAGGGATCATATAGATGTATATGTTTACATGCCTTTGTATTTATATAGACACATACATATATTTACATAGTACATATGTGCTATATTTATACACACATGTATGTATTTAATAACAATTAATCAAAAAGGGGGCTATGAATTTGATATAGAGTAAGGAAAAGCATATGAGAGGTTTTGGAGGAAGGACAGGGAAGCACAAAATGTTGTAATTATAAACTCAAAAGAATTTAAAATGCTTACTAAAAATAGGTGATTTTCTTAATGTATTTTGCCCTCAAGTGAGCACTTTAGTTGAGACGTAGGAAAGAATGGAGTAGAACTTAACCAAACTCTCTCAAATATAGTTGAACTCAGAGGAGATGCTCTCATTGATGTCTGGTTTTAGTTGATTGTACTAATTTCAAATTCATTTGGTATCTGGACCTGGTAAGTTTAGGGGATAATTTTGCAACTGAAAACTCAACTACCTGAATGAAAAACTAGGTTCAAGTCCACCTTTGCAACCCTTGTGTGCCATCAACAGCGTATTCACTATCTGTTGCAGAGAGGCATGGGAAGATCATGGAGGATCATCTGGGCCTGAGCTGTGCAGTAGCTCACTAACAATGGCTCCAAGCTGCCTGGGAAAAAGAGAACTCTAAAAGTGGACAAGATGGAGGTCACGAGCAATTTCAAAAGGAATAACTTGGCTATTTTTGTGAGAGATGTAATTTTTCAAGTTAAGCTGATCAATGCAGAGAATTCCGTGAGTTATATGAATGGCAGTGTGTCTACAAGTGAAAGGCGCTTTGAAATCCCGTGCTGTCTGTTTTCTCCGGGGTCCATTCATCTGATACAGGACTAGTATATCTCACCTGCAGATGAGAACTCAGGGTCACTGAGTTGGTACTTGCTATTCTGTGTAAATAGCAAGCGTCAATGATGTTTTGTTGCTATTACTCTTACTGCTTTAAGTAGGATTTAAAAAAAAAATCACCAGAAATTCAGGCTTCTTAGATCTCTCATGTTCCACAATTTTACTTCAGTTTCAGAAAACATAATGAGGTACAGTTAAAAGTTGGTGAGAAAATATGACTGAAGTATCCTACCACAAATGTGAGTTCAATAAAAATATGTAAAAATAAAAATGTACTTTTCTAACACTTATTATATATCATTAAGGAATCTTGAGGGAGTTTTCCCCCTTTTTCATTAACGCTCACTAAGAGAAGGCTAAATTGTTGGATTCCTATTGATTCTTATTCAGGTTCAAAAGTGCATTTCTGTGTGCACACCTATTTACACTTACATCTCTATCGCTTTGAAAAGTAACAGTGAAATTGCTAGGAGAATGTGAACTGTTTTTATCAGTATCTTAGATCATGTATGTACAAAGTCACAAGCGTCATATAAGATTAACAGAGTAGTGAGAGAGGAGAAACTCTAAAAACATTTTTCAGGTATTCAGTTAAACACAACTCTCATTTTACCTAAGTATAATAACTACGATTTTTTTTTTAAAATGAAGTTGATATTTACTTACATTATCTGTGTGAATACTTTTAGTATACATTTTTTTTTCTGTAAAAATGAAACAAGGTGTTTTATGGAAACCTTTATACAGTTATTTATTTACGGTTTATTAGAATAAGATCTCAAATTCTATATCAGGCTGGCATTAAATTGGAGGTAACCTTTCTGCTTCAGTTTGCTGAGACTGTAGGCATGAACTAATAATGTCTGACTCTGGTTTTTTGGTTCTTACTATTTTTTAAAATATGCTAGGAGTTAAATTAACAGAGGTCAAAGGGAATATTCATTTACATGTGCTTTTTAAATGAAACTCCCCAAACTTAAATGTATAATAGAAAAGGTAAAACAAGCTGTAAAACAAAATAATGACTAAGTAAATCTAAATTTTAGAAAAAAAATAAATTTCAGTATAATAAGCGCTAATGACAAATCAATATTATTTCTTATCTGAAATTTAATTTTGACAGAAATTGCTGATTTTCTTTGATGATTCCTGTAATATCAAGTCTTGGGCATCAAGATATGAGAATGGGGCCATCAACAGTGCAGTGGGGAGCAGGTTAGTGAAAGGTGAGTGAGGAGCTTAAATTTAGTAAAATTGTTTTGGGTAGTCTGCACTTGAGTGATGTTCTCCTGTGATCCTATAAGATAAAAATGTATTGAGTCTACTATTGGCTTATGGAACTATGTTGTTAGTTGACCCAATCCTCACTACCCATGTAGCTTCAGTCTTCATCTGGTGTTGTTAATATATGTGTAATACTACTTATCTCTGTAACAACTCATGCTTGCCAAGGTAAATCAATAGAGAATTTTTCCTTTACATTATGTTCTAGGTTTCTAAGGAAATAATCTACTTAAGCATTATCAAAATAATTTGTACTTTTTGGGTTTTTTTGTATATAAGTTTTCATAATTTGTTATATAGTAAAAACATAGGATTTACTTGTTTATAATTTATAATCATACTTTTTATTCTTTGGATGAAGGTACTGCTTTACATTGGTTTCCATATGTTCAATTTTTTGAATTATAAACCTTAACCACTTTAAAATATCACAATGTACAGAAATAGTACAAACCATAAGAAAATATTTCAAATGCAGCAATTCCATATTTTTATCTGAACAAAATGGAAAGTTGGGTTGAAAAAAGCTATAATAAATTACCAACAATATAAACCTTCATGGACTTTTTTTTTGCCTTTAATAGTAAGCTAAAAATTTAGTACAATCTAGAATGATTGCCATTTCAAAGATGAAGAAAATGGTCTTGCCAGCATTTACTCTCATGGTCTCCTTTTGTACAATTTAAAAACTAACATATTCAAATCTGAATAAATTTCTTCCTTCCTTGTTTGTAACGGTGCTAAATTTAATCTGCAGAACCAAAATCCAGCAAGAACCTTTTCCTTGAAAAATATTGTCAAATTCTCAGCTTATAAACAATAGACATTTGATTGCCAAGTTTATCTCCATAAATACTGTATATTTAAAAGATTCGGCTCTGTTTTTGGAATCAGGCTGTTGAGAATCAATGTATATATTTGAACTATTACCATCCTTATAACAGCTACATTTTCAACTTAAGGTTTTATTCCATTATTCACAGTTTGAGATAAATACATTTTTTGAAATATGGACACTGAAAAAAAATAAGCCTTAATCACTTTACATTAATATAACACGAGATTCAAATTATCTTTTAAGATACTACTTTTACTCCTCAGATCCAGAGCTTGGATTTCTCTGCCAGGGGCCACTGGGTGAGCTGGAGAGGGGGTGCTGTGTTCTGTGGCAGGCTGACTCTGTCTTTCCCCTCTGACCTTCCCCTCAGCTAGGGCAAGCTTATGATGGTGCTCTCAGGGGAGTGCCAGAAGGGGTTGGGACTTCTCAGTCCCGATCCTGATTCGGGGTTTCTTTGCCAGGGGTCGGGGGACCCCCTGTGTTAGGAGTTGGTGCTAGACCTTATTGCACTGGACCCAGGAGAGTCTTAGGACGTGTTGAATGACCACAGTCCCAGATCCTGAGCTGAAGTTTGTTTGCTAGGAGCAGCCAGCATCACTGGGGTCCCGGCACTGTGAAGTCGCTGTGCACCTCTTTATCCTCCCAGAAGGAGAAAGACAAACACGGTATATACTCACTTATATAGACCTATAAGATATGATGAGCATAATGAAATCTATACACCTAAAAAAGATAATCAAGAGAGAGGCCATGGGGTAAGATGATCAATCCTCATTTAGAAAGACAGATGGGATGTGCATTGAACGTATGACAGGAGTCTACCGAGGGCATCTGAAAGACTCTAACTAGCAGGGTTTTCAAAGCAGATACAAAGACTCATGAACAAACCTTCGACAAAGTATAGGGAATCATAAGAAAGAAGGGGAGTTAGTATGATGGGGAAAGGATAGGAGCTCCAGAAGGACCAAATATATCTGGGCACAGCGTCTTTTCTGAGACTGACATTCAACCAAGGACCATGTATGGATATAACCTAGAACCTCTGCTGGGATGTAGCCCGTGGTAGCTCAGTAGCCAATTGGTTTCCCATAGTGAGGAGAACAAGGACTATTTCTAACAGGAACTCAATGGCTGGCTCTATGGCCTCCCCACCCCCCAAGGAAGGAGCAGTCCTGTTAGACCACAGAGGAGGGATTTGCAGCCAGTCCTGAAGATACCTGATAAAACAGGATCAGATGAATGGGGAGGAGGTCCCCCCCATCAGTGGTCTTGGAAAGGGGCACGGTGGAGATGAGGGAGGGAGGGTGGGATTGGGATGGAATGAGGGATCTGGATACAGCTGGGATACAGAGTTAATAAAATGTAACTGATAAGAAAAAAATAAAATAAAAAAAATAAAATAGAGTAATAGGAAAAAAAGATACTACTTTTAAAAATATTACAAAATTTGTTTTGGTGACTGTATTATTTAAAAATCAAAGTCGGTCACAGAATCCTAATCAGTAGACCACCAGGGAGCGTAGGATACTCCAACCAAGGACCATGTATGGTGATAACTTAGAACCCCTGCACAGATGTAGCCCATGGCAGCTCAGTGGGTTTCATAGTAATGGGAACAGGGGCTGTCTCTGACATGAACTGATTGGCCTGCTCTTTGATCACCTCCCCTTGAGGGGGGAACAGCCTTACCAGGCCAAAGAGGAAGACTGTGCAGCCACTCCTGATGAGATCTAACAGACTAGGATCAGAAGGAAGGAGAGGAGAATGTCCCCTATCAGTGTACTTGGGGAAGGGCATGTGTGGAGAAGTGGGAGAGAGGCTGGAGTTAGAGGGGAGGAGGGAGGGAGCTACAGGGGGATTACAAGTGAATAAAGTGTAATTAATAAAAATTAAAATTAAAATCAAAGTAGGTGCTTATTAAATAGTAATATTTAATTTTACTGATCAAGTATTATTTTATTAAATAGTAATTTGTATGGATTTATATCTATTATAAAATATCTGTAATTCTTTTAAAAAATTCAGGTGTTCTGCTTAACACTGTCAATATAACAAGAAAAGAAAGAATAATACACTGGAGAAGGTATGTTTTTAAAGTGGGCAGCAGTTTATGAATAACATCAGCAAATAAATGAAGTGGGTAAAAACACTATTGTAGACGGCATGCTATTAAAACAAACCGTGAACCAAGTACAAAAGATAAGAATATGAGGATGAGTCACTTTTCATTCTTATATTGGAGTGAAAAAGACTCACTTAGATGCCTAGGAGCCTTCACAGCACCTGTGAGGAACCTTCAGAAAGAAATTGCTTCCCATTGTGGAGCATGCCTTGCTTCCCAAGCCCAAATGGACTCAGCAATCCTGAAATGGAGAATCTGGGCGTGAGTAATAGAAGACACAAAAGAAAGCAAGGCAGGAGTCTGGCCAAAGAAGACAATAGTGGATATGGAAATCACTGTGCCAGATGAGGTCAGTGCTGCTGTACAGACACAGCCATTAGGAATACTGGGAAGTACGTAAGTTTTGTGAGACGAAGCTGGAAAGATAGTGATGATTTAATAATAGACCACATATCTTCTAGTCTAGTAACCTCTAAAGTAAACTGCCATCACTTATCCAAGGTGGATTTATCAGTTAAGTTTTCCTTAGAGATGAATGTATGACAATTTTCTCAAAAGAGAAGAAAAATCTGATAATTTTAATGATTCAGATAGGCAGACTGGAAGTCTGAAGAATTTGAACCAGGAAAGAATTGGGACAAATAAGCAAGAGTTAAGAGAATATCAAAATATTCACACAAAGATTGAGCTGATGTCCTACGTTTTTCTTCAGTATGAGTTACAGATTGTAAACAGAAGCAGAAGACAAAATAATTTGTATAGGCTGAACCAAGGCTTATGATTCTTGTGAATCTATGAGTGTTTAGGCATATAAAGTCTTGCCAAATTTGGGTTTCAGCTGTAGAGACCACAATGGAAAGATGACTGGAGACCTCAGGTCATGGCTGACTCACTCTTGCATGGAACTCTTGCCCTATTTATTATTTAAATAGTTACTCAAGAAAATGAAATCCATGATTTTATGTATTGTTTCCATTTCACTTCACACTGTCCTTGGCTGATAGAGGAAATTTTCATGCTTTTTCAAAACCTAACATTTCTTAGCATATTTATTCTGAAATCCTCTGGCAGAGGAACGCTGCACTAATTAAACAGAGGGGAAACGTTAGAAATATTTCTCAGGATATGCATCTGTGTATACCTGTTTGCATGTCACTGTATGTAGGTGCAGACCCATTTCATTTGGGAGATAGGTAGACATAGATACATAGATAGTTTTAATTATATAATTATTCATTTATATTATATAAGTATATGACTTGTAGGTAAACAGATAGCTAGATGCAAGCAAGATATTTTTGGAGTTATTCCTGGAAATCATAAGTATTAATTTTTTTCTTTTTCTTTACTTTTATTAATTATACTTTATTCACTTTGTATCCCCCCTCCTAATCTTCCAGTCCCACCCTCCCTCCCACTTCTTCACAAATGCATCTCCCCAGGTCCACTGAGAAGGGGGGTCCTCCTCTCCTTCCTTCTAATCTTAGTCTATCAGATCTCGTCAGGAGTGGCTCTATTGTCATCTTCTGTGGCCTGGTAAGGCTGCTCCCCCCTCAGGGGGAGGTGATCAAAGAGCAGACCAATCAGATTATGTCAGAGGCAGTTCCTCTTCCCATTACTATGTAATCCACTTGGACACTAAACTGCCATGGGCTACATCTGTGCAGGGGTTCTAGGTTATCTCCATGCATGGTACTTGGTTGGAGTATGAGTCTCTGGGAAGACCCCTGTGTTCAAATTTTCTGGTTCTGTTGCTCTCCTTGTTGCTCTCTTGGCCATAACTCTCAGGATCTGCTTTGACAGTCTGCAGGGCATAGCCTTTCAGAGAATCTCTGTGGCATGTCCCTAACTTGTTTCCCGTTTTCTTCTTCTTCTGATGTCAGTCCTCTTTGCCTTTTGGAATAGGGATTGAGCATTTTAGTCAGAGTCCTTTCTCTTGATTAGTTTCTTTAGATATACAGATTTTAGTTGGTTTATCCTATGTTATATGTCTATATGAGTGAGTAGATACAGTGTGTGTCTTTCTGTTTCTGGGACAGCTCACTCAGGATGATCCTTTCCAGGTCTCACCATTTACCTGCAAATTTCATGATTTCCTTATTTATCATTGCTGAGTAATACTCCATTGTGTAGATGTACCACAATTTCTGCATCCGTTCTTCAGTTGAGGGGCAACTGGGCTGTTTCCAGCTTCTGGCTATTACAAATAAAGCTGCTACAAACATGGTTGAGCAAATGTCCTTATTGTGTACTTGAGCCTCTTTTGGATATATGCCTAGGAGTGGTATAGCTGGATCTCGAGGAAGCACTATTCCTAGTTGTCTGAGGAAGCACCAGACTGCTTTCCAGGGTGGTTGTACAAGTTTACATTCCCAGCACCAGTGGAGGAGTGTTCCCCTTTCTCCACAACCTCTCCAGCATGTGTTGTCACCTGAGGTTTTGATCTTGGCCATTCTGATGGGTGTAAGGTGAAATCTCAGTGTCTTTTTGATTTGCATTTCCTGAAAGGCTAATGACATTGAGTAATTTTTTAAGTGTTTCTTTGCCATCCGATATTCCTCCACAGAAAGTTCTGTTTAGGTCTGTTCCCCATTTTTTAACTGGATTACTTGGTTTGCTGCTTTTCAGTTTCTTTAGTTCTTTATATATACTGGATATTAGCGCTCTGTCAGATAAAGGATTGGTGAAGATTCTTTCCAAGTCTTAGGCAGTCTTTTTGTTTTCATGACAGTGTCCTTTGATTTACAGAAGCTTTTTAGTTTCATGAGGTCCCATTTATTGATTGTTGCTCTTAGAGCCTGTGCTGTTGGTGTTCTGTTCAGGAAGTTGTCTCCTGTACCAGTGAGTTCTAGGGTTTTCCCCACTTTTTCTTCTAACTGTTTTAATGTGTCTGGTTTTATGTTGAGGTCTTTGATCCACTTGGACTTTAGTTTTGTGCAAGGAGATAAGTATGGATCTATTTGCATTTTTCTACATGTAAACATCCAGTTAGACCAGCACCATTTGTTGAAGATGCTATCTTTTTTTATATTGTATGGTTTTGGCATCTTTGTCAAAGATCAGGTGTCCATAAGTGTGTGGGTTTATTTCTGGGTCTTCTCTTCAGTTCCATTGATCCACCATTCTGTTTCTATGCCAGTACCATGCAGTTTTTATTACTGTTGCTCTATAGTACAGCTTAAGATCAGGGATGGAGGTACCTCCAGAAGATCTTTTACTGTAGAGGATTGTTTTAGCAATTCTGAGTTTCTTGTTATTCCATATGAAGTTGAGAATTTTTCTTTAAATTGTTTTATTTGTTTCTAATTGTTTGATTTCAGCTCTGAGTTTGATTATTTCCAGCCGTCTACTCCTTTTTGGTGTGTCTGCTTCTTCTTTTTCTAGGGTTTTTAAGTGAGCCATTAAGTTGCTTGAATGAGCTGTCTCGAATTGTTTTTTGGAGGCACTTAGTGCTATAAATTGTCCTCTTAGCACTTCTTTCATTGTGTCCCACAAGTCTGGGTATGTTGTGTCTTCATTTTCATTGAGTTCTAGGAAGACTTTAATTTCTTTCTTTATTTCTTCCCTGACCCAGCTGCCATTTAGTAACAAGTTTTTCAGTTTCCATGTGTGTGTAGCCTTTTTACTATTTCTGTTGTTGTTGAGGTCCAGCTTTATTCCATGGTGATCAGACAGGATACAAGGAATTAATTCAATCTTCTTGTATCTGTTATCTGTTGAGGCTTGCTTTGTGACTTAGGTGTGTTTGTTGCATACAACAGATTGCTGGGTTTTGTTTACGTATCCATTTTGTTAGTCTGTGTGTTTTTATTGGAGAATTGAGTCCATTGATGTTGAGAGAGATTAATGACAGGGGCTGTTAGATCCTTTGAATTTGATGTTGGGTGTGGTCATGAGGTTGTGCGCTTGGTTGCTTTTTGTTTTACTCTAGTGAGGTTAATTATTTCTTGTGTTTTCTTGAAAGTAGCCAGTTTTCTTGGGTTGTATTTTTCTTTCTAGTGTCTTCTGTAATGCTGGATTTGTATGTAGGTATTGTTGAAATTTGTTTTTGTCATTGAATATCTTGTTTTCTCTGTCTATGAGGACTGAAAGTTTTTCTTGGCGTAGTACCCTGGGCTGACATCTGTGTTCTCTCAGGGTCTGCATGATATCTGTCCAGGTCCTTCTGGCTTTCATAGTCTCTGTTGAAAAGTTAGGTGTGATTCTAATGGTTTGCCATTATATGTTACTTGGCCTTCTTTCCTTGCAGCTTTTAGTACTTTTTTTTTTCTTTGCTCTGTATACTTACTGTTTTGATTATTATGTGGTGGGAAGATTTTCTTTTCTGGTCTAATTTATTGGGTGTTCTGTAGGCCTCTTATGTTCTTATTGGCCTCTCTTTAAGTTGGGAAAATTTTCTTCAATGATTTTGTTGGAAATATTTTCTGGGCCTTGGAGCAGGGACTCCTCTTTTTCCTCTATTCCTATTATTCTTAGGTTTTGTCTTTTTATGTTGTCTTGAATTTCTTGGACAGTCTGTGTCAGGAATTTTTTAGATTTAACATTTTCTTTGACAGATACATCTATTGCTTCCATTGTATCTTCCACACCTGAGATTCTTTTTTCCATCTCTTGTAGTCTATTGGTTATGCTAACCTCTGTATTTCCTGTTTTCTTCCCTAAGTTCTTTCTTTTCACAATTTCCTCCATTTGTGTTTCCTTTAATTTTTCGAATTCTATCTTCAGATCTTGATCCATTTTGTTGATTTCCTTCACCTGTCTGACTGTATTTTCACGATTTTCCTTCAATTCCTTCACCTGTTTGTTTAAACAATCCTTGTTTCTTTTATTTCTTTCAATGATTTAAGCATTTCCTCTCTAAAGGCCACAAACTGTTTGGCTGCAACTTCCTGTATTTCTTTACAGATGGCCATAATCTGTTAGTTTTTATCTTCCTGTAGGTCTTTACGCATTTTATTTGTTTCCTCTCTTATCCTCTTCATGAGCATAACCCCAGCATACTGGGGTGTCCAGGGCTACTTGCCCCTGGATAACTGGGTTCTGGAGATGCCATATTGCTCTGTCTTTTGTTGGTTTAGCTTTTACACTGGCTTCTACCCATTGGGCTATCTTAGGTGTTTGGAGTTAGTTTCTGGTGGGTTCCTGGAATCCTGTGGTGGAGAGAATCCCCTTGCCAGAAAGATGTTTTTTCCTGAAGAAAGCATTCTCAGCTTTTTGGGTATAGTCACTGTATGGCTGGTATTTTTCAGGAGTTGCTGCTGCTTACCTCAGGCATAGAGACGTGGGTGGTAACTGTGGTCCTGATTAGTCAAAAGGGCTCTCCTCTCACCCGGAGAAGTCCTGAAGACAGCTGCCCTGCTTCTGGGTTTCTTGCTGTAAATTTAGTGAGCTGCTGCTGTAACCTGTGAGTCTTGTGGTTTGGTCAGTTTTGTTAAGGATTACTAGTAACCCCTTGGAGCAGTATCTGGGGGTTCATCTCGGGGATTCCGGGCTTTTGTAGGTCTGAGGTTGGGGCTCTGTGCCCCAGTACCCAAGTGGTAATCTGTGGCCGGTGGATACTGCTCTCCTCGTAACAGCAGGCTATCTGGTGCACAGCAGGTCCCTGGGTTGGGTCAGTCTGTGGGACCCCTGTACCCCTTTTGCTTAGTTCTCTGTGATGATTTCTCCGGACAGTGACTCTCAGTCTCTGGTGCCCTGAGGCGCACAGCTCTGTCTGTGCTGGAGAGCTAGGCGCACAGCAACTATCTGTGTTCAGGGCTGGAGCCCAGTTCAGTGAAGGTGATCAGAACACACAGGCATGTGGCTCTGGTCTAGTGACCTAGTGCCTGCGCTACCAGGGGTCTCTTCCGGATTCTGGCTGGGTGACCTGAGAATGGACCCAACTAATTCCCATGCCGTGGGGGTTTCCTCTCACCTGGGAAACATGATCACTGTTGTTTTAGGACCCTGAGTTCACTCTCTTGGTCGCTGTACGGAAAATGTTGTCCTGTTCCTCAGATGCAGTGTTCTCCTGGCACTGCCATCTTGTCCCTCCCTCTAATTTTCTTTCTTTTAAATATCATCAAAAACTACTTATTTCACCTTTGGTAAAATCTAAAGTTTTCAAACTCAGAAACAAAAATTCCAAATGTAAAATCTAGAGATTTAAACAGCATTGTCCACTTTGTTAAATGTGTTACACAAGAAGAGTGTATGTAATTTCTTCTGGTTTTTAATAAGTTCATCTTAAAGATCAGTAGAAAGACACTGCATAGAGAGGACCTAGACACCCAGCTCAGATAAAACCCATAGAAAGCTCAGTCTTCTTGTGGGTCCTCTAGTAAGGGGAGAAGAGACAGTCTCTGACATGAAGTTGGTTGCCTGCTCCTTGATCACTTCTCCCTGGTGGGACTACCTAGCCAGCCCACAGAGAATAGGATCCAGACAGTCCTGATGGGACCTGATAGGCTAGGGTCATATGGTAGGGGAGCAGAACTTCCTCTGTAATTGGATCAGGCAAGAAAGATGAGAAGGAAGTAGAAGGTAGAATGGGATCAGGAGAAAATGAGGGAGGGGGCTGTAACCAGATACAGAGTGAATGAATTGTAAATAATAATTGTAATAATAATAATAATAATAAATAAAATTGTTATTCCAGAAAGTGAAACAATGAAAAGTTGAATATATTTATCTTGGAAAAAAGTAGTAGACATAATTTGATACTTAATGCTGAGTTGTAACATTAAACATTTTATGCAGAGATTATGTAATTTGCATAATAAATACACTTTAATTTGGTTGCAGAAACGTTTATGACGTAGAGCATTTACAATAGCAAAAGAAATTGTACTGAACTGAAAACATTGATCCTGTCTGGTCTGAAGAATGCCAAATAGTGTAAAGATATGTGTGCTCCAGAAGATTTAGAAAGTCTATTACATGGTTTGAAAGACACTCAGCTTTATGAGTTTCAGCAGGAATGTGATTATGAGAACTCACTTACAGAGTCTTAATCTTGTTTTTGCCCATAACTTGCTGGGAACTACAATTTTTCATAACCTTTATGCTTCAAAAGAATTAACTGCAAGCTATTTTAGTGGCCTTTAAACCAGCTAGAGATTTTTCCTCTTAGTACTGTGCTTTAAACAAAGAAAAATTGTAGCATGATTGCTACATGTCTTATTTCATAGCCTTCTATAACCCTTGGCAATAGAGTATTATCAGTCTGTCAGAAGTCTTCAAGTAGAAGATATAAAAACATGATTGACATGTATCTGTTTTGAAGTTAAACAATAAATAAAAAAGCTCAGAATGTGCTCAATGTGTATAACAACAAAACTCATGAATTTGGTTGGACTTGAATTTCTAATTATCTTCCTTTGGCCAACTGAAACAAAGTTTCACTCAATGTTTGATTTAAAAAATATTTATTTTATTTTTAAATCTCTGAGTGTGTGTGTTCCTATGTATGTGTATATTTGTAACAGAATATGGACATGTGAGCGCAGAACAAACAAAAGTGGCCAAAAGCAGGCATGAGGTTTCCTGAAGTCGGTGTGCAGGAGCTACTTCCTACTTCCCACATAAGAAAGTGTTGACTCATTTTATCATGCACAGATAGTTTTCTGGGAACCATCGTTTCTGAGTTCATGAGCACAGTTGTTTATACATGTCCACAAGACACTGTTTCCTTCTCATCTTCCCTAACCTTTGCCTCTTATCAATACTTTCATTCATTTTTCCAATATAATCCTTCTGATTTGGACAAGGGGCATGATATAGATAGATAGATAGATGCTTCATTAGTAGCTGACAATTCCACAGTAACAGAACTTCACCTACTAATGGGTTTCTCTTTATTAACCACCACCCATTACATGAAGACACTTCTCTGTTGCGGTCAGAGATATACACTAAATGATGGAGGTAGTATTTATAGAAAAGTACATAACACTGAGCTACATCATTAATATATGTGTTTATTTTCAAACATACCTCAAAATATTTGACTTGTACGTGCATATATAGATGTATATATTCATTCACTGAATGTCAATGCATCCAAACTCTAAACACAAATCAAAACAAAAATAGTACACATAACAATATTAAAGATTTTAAATTTAAAGTAAATTTCAGTAACAATTATGAGAGAAATATAAATGCAATAATAATTAAAGGTACTTCTAAGCCAATTCTAGGAGGCAGAGAAGTAACAGGCAATACATAACTGAAGAGTAAAAGTCAACACCCGTACAAACAGCAATATGAGTAACATTTTGATTTCAGTAAAAAAAATACAAAAGCATTTTTTTCTTAGAAATTATTTTCTAAAGTATTTTGATTAAAGTATTTTCTTTCTAAGAACTGTAGGTTATAAACCCGATTAAACTGTTTAGTGAAAAACTCCACCAATCACAGTATTCGTTGAAATGTGAAACGGCACAAAAGAGGCTAACAAACTAAATAATCCCTATGAATATCACAGCATTTCTACTGAGTCAAAATATCACTAGATACCTAGATTAGAAAGTTTATATGAAAGAGCTAGTGAAATGTCTCAGCAGTGAAGAGCCCTCATTGCTCTTACGAAAGTCTCAGGTTTGATTCCTAGCATGGTGACTCATAACCACTCATAACTCCAGTCTGGAGTATCTGACATCCACTTCTAATCTCCACAGGCAACAGGAAAGCATGTGGTGAACAAATGCACGTGGAAAAGCATATCTGGAATCTGAAAGATGGCTCAACATTTAAAGACAGTTCCTGCAAAGTTTAACAGCCTGAGTCCAAACTCTGAAACTCATTCTTTGAAGTGAAAGAGTATTTAAGTTGTCCTCTGACTTCCACAGATTAACCTTACACACACACACACACACACACACACACACACACACACACAGGGTGAGGAGTAAATGGAGGGAGAGAAGTCAAGAAATTGATGTAGCCACATTTACACAAATACAAACAATAAATAAATAGAGTTGAAATAAATAAATAGAGTTGAAATATATATATGCATATATAATGTACATTACTTATACAGCAGAGCACCTGTAACTGAAGCACGTAGAGATGGAAATGGTGCATCTGGAATCAAGATCAACTTTAAATGCAGAGTGAGACTGAGGCCACCTTGTGCTGTCTTAAAAAGGGGGGTTAATAAAAGCTAATATTTGCTTAAGACATACACAGTCACTCTCTATATCAAAAAGTCAGCTGATTTAAAATGTCAAGTTAAGTGACCACCTCTTCATAATATTGATGGTCTTCATCCAATGAGTTGGCAAAGTAAGGGTAAAGACCTAGGGTTTTCAAAAGCAAACCAATTCGACCTTAAAACTGCAATGTAGAAGCTGTGCGCAGAATCTGCCTCTTGGTGCTACCTGATGGTCATAGAGTCAATATCACCTCAGACACAGATATCCAGGAAGTCCAGTTGGCTACAGATTCCAGATTTATTTGCAAGCACAGGTTTAAGAGTCACTTCCTGAAACCACACAGCAGATAGAAGACTGATAATAGATTTAGATATCTTGTTGATTTGTTTTGCTGATGAACCCCAAATAATTCACAAGCCAAAAGAGATTAGTAGTTATTTTTACTGTAAATAATTTCTTCAGTAAAATATTTCAAAAACCATTATATTTAAAAGGAAAATAAAAGAAAATTTACCTCTGAGACTGAAAGCAAAGTACACTGTCAAGAGAAATAAAAAACAACCTACAGAATGGAAAAGATCTTCACCGACTCTATATCTGATAGAGGGTTAATATCCAGAATATATAAAGAACTCAAGAAATTAGACACCAACAAACTGAATAATCCAACTAGAAAAATCATGTACAGAGCTAAGCAGAGAATTCTCAACAGAGGAATATCGAATGGAAGATAAACACTTAAAAGAAATGTTCAACATGCTCAACCTCTTTAATCATCAGAGAAATGCAAATCAAAACTCTTACAGCCATGAGAATGGCTAAGATAAACAATTCAAATGACAGCACCTGCTGGAGAGCTTGTGGAGAAAGGTGAACCCTTCTCATTGCTGGTAGGAGTGCAAACTTGTATAACCACTTTGGAAATCAGTCTGGCTTTTTCTCAGAAAACTGGGAATAGTGCTACCTAAAGATCTAGCTATACCACTCCTTGTCATATGACCAAAAGATGCCCCAGCATTAATTAAGGACATTTGCTCAACTATGTCCATAGCAGATTTATTTGTAATAGCCAGAATCTGCAAACAGCCTAGATGTCCCTCAGTGGAGGAATAGATACAGAAATTGTACTACATCTACACAATGGAATACTACTCAACTATTAAAAATGAGGAAATTTTGAAATTTGCAGGCTAATGGATGGAACTAGAAAAGATCCTCATGAGTGAGGTAACCCAGAAACAGAAAGACAGGCATGGTATACACTCACTTATAAGCAGATATTAGCCATATAATATAGGATAGCCATCTACAGAACTAAAGAAGCTAAACACTACAGAGGATTCTAGGGAGGATGCTTAAATCTCATTCAGAATGTCAAGCAGGATAGACACCAGATGCTGTGGAAGAGAGGAAACAGGATGGGAGCCTATTATAGAGGGCTCTCTGGAAGGATCCACCCAACAGGCATCAAAACAGACTATGAGACTCACAGCCAAACTTTGGGCAGAGCACAGGGAGTCTTATGGTAGTAGAGGGAGTGGCGATAGAGGGATATGGAAGGAACAGGAGCCCCACAAGAAGACCAACAAAGCTAAAGGATGTGAACTGAGGGGGTCCTGCAGAGACTGATATAAAAATGGATGACCATGCATGGTGAATATCTAACCCCCTACACAGGTGTGGCCAATTGGCATTTCAATCTCCATGTGGATCTCCTAATGAGGGAAGCAGCTGCTGCCTCTGTCAGGAACTCAGTTGCCTGCTCTTAGATCACTTGCCTCTGGTGATTCGGCCTTCCCAGACTATGGAGGAAGAGGATCAACGCAATATTAATGAGACATGATAAGCTATGGCAGAGGAGGAGAATTCCCCCTTTCAGTGAACTAGAACAGGGGAATGGGGGGGAGGGAAAGGGGAGGGAAAGATAGGGTGGGACTAGGAGTTGTTGAGGAAGGGGCTTCAGTCAAGATATATAATGGATTGTGAAAATATATATATATAGTCATAAAAAAGAAAATTTACATATTTTAATCTACTTTGGAAACCATCTATTCTTAAAAAGATATCTACCCAAAAAGATAACTCTTCAAATACATATAGTTTTACTGGTAATTCTGACACATCAAATGTGAAATACTGTTCAGTATATACTCCTTTTTCCCTACTACTCCTGGGAAAGATATATATATATGAACAAAGTGATGTATTTTCAGCATCTCTTTTATGTTAGAAGCAGAAACAAATCTTTTATGTAAAAAAAAAAAACATTAATTCTCAGCTCTTTGGGGGAGATCAAATATAAAAAACAGCAAATTTTCTGTGGTGAAAAATTATACAAAAATTGATAAAAAGATAGGAATGGAAACAAAAGATAACCTATGAAAACTATGTTTTCTTTTTCACTGGAATTTAATGGTACTTTAAATTGTAAAATCAAACATCTTGATACTTATACTAGTCTGCACTTACCAAGGAAATAAGGAAGATGAAATCATGTGATCATTCCAATAAATAGAAGAGTTAAGTAATGCAATATATTTTGAGGTAAGCAAATTTATATATGACCACAAGAGTCCCAGGCTCTGATATATATATTCAATGAAACCTTAAAGTAAATGATAGTATATTCGATTTGAAACAAGCAAACTATGAAAACAATTAGCTTCATTTTTTGTGAGGTATAAGACCCAGCCTAACCAAGTAATATTAAACTTTTTCAGGCTAGAAATCAAAAATAGCTAAAATCCTTAGTTGAAATTACAAGGAATAGATGACTATTAAAGATAGGAGAAACAAGACTAGATATGTCTTTAAGACTTTATTTTTTTCTTCTTTTTTATTATTAGTTACAGTTTATCAACTTTGTATCTCAGCTGTAGCCTGCTCCCTCATTCCCTTCCAATCCCACCCTCCCTCCCTCATCTCCTCCCTGCCCCTTTCCAAGTCCACTGATAGGGGAGCTCCTCTTCCATGTCCATCTAACCCTAGCTTATCAGTTATCTACATGACTGGCTGCAATGTCCTCCTCTGTGGCCAGGCAAGACTGTTCTTCCCTTGGGGTTGGGGGGCGTCAAGGGTCAGTCATTGAGTTCATGTCAGAAATAGTTCCTGTTCCCCTTACTAGGATACCCACTTGGAATCTGAGCTATCATGGGCTACACCCAAGCAAGGGTTCTAGGTTATATCCATACATGGTACTTGGTTGTAGATACAGTCTCAGAAAAGACCCCTGTGCCCAGATATATTCGGTCCTTGTGGAGCTCCTGTCCTCTCCAGGTCATACAGACTCCTCTTCTTTCATATGATTCCCTTCATTCTGCCGAAGAAGGTTTTGTTATGAGTCTCAGCACCTACTTTGACATTGGTGAGAATATGAACTTGTACAACCACTTTGGAAATCAATTTGATGCTTTCTCAGACAACTAGGAATAGTGCTTCCTCAAGACCCAGCTATACCACTCCTAGGCATATATCTAAAAGATGCTCAAGTACACAACACAGATATTTACTCAACCATGTTTGTTACAGATTTATTCGTAATAACCAGAACCTGGAAACAACCCAGATGTCCATCAATGGAGGAATGGGTATGGAAATTGTCGTAAATTTACACAACGGAATACTACTCAGAAATTAAAAATAAGGAAATCATGAAATTTGCAGGCAAATGGTAGGATCTAGAAAAAAAGAAAAAAGAAAAAACAAAAAACAAACATCCTTAGTGAGGTATCCCAGAAGTAGAAAGACAGACTCACTTATAAGTGGGTACTAGACCTATAAGATAAGATAAACATACTAAAATCGGTACACCTAAAGAAGATAAATGAGAAAAATGACCTAGGGTAAGATGATCAATCCTCACTTAGAAAGACAAATGGGATGGACATTGGAAGTAGGAGAAAACAAGTAACAGGACAGGAGCCTACCACAGAGTGCCTCTGAAAGACTCTTTAGGACTTTAGAATAATTTGAGGCTGACGTAAGAGACAGGAGGGAAATTGGAGCTGTCAGTTCGTATCTGAAAACAGGCAAATTTTGCCAATGTATTGTAGTAGAAAGCAGACAAAATTTTTCTAATGTTTTTAGAAATAACCTTGTCAATAAAGCTTGCTGCTAAATTTTCAGTCTTCCAAGACTGGAAAAAAGACAGCATCTTCAAAATGGTGCTGGTCTAACTGGATATCTACATGTAGAAAAATGTAAATAACTCTATATTTGTCACCCTGAATAAAACTCAAGCTCAAGTGGATCAAAGACCTTAACATAATCCCAGAAACACTAACTCTAATAGAACAGAAAGTGGAGAAGAACTTGAAATTATTGGCACTGGAAAAACTTCTTGAATAGAAGGCCAACCGCTCAGGCTCTCAGAATAACAGTTAATAAGTAGGACCTCATGAAACTGAAAAGCTTCTGTAAGACAAAAGACACTGTCAACAGAACAAAAGGACACCCTACAGCTTGGAAAAAGTTTGTCACTAACCCTACATCAAACAAAGAGCTAATATGCAAAATATACAAAGAACTTAATACATTAAACACCAACAAACCAAATAATCCAAAAAATGGGGTACAGAGATAAACAGAGAATTCAGAACAACAACAAGAAAATCTCTACTGGTTGAGAAGCGCTTAAAGAAATGCTCAGTGTCCTTAGTCATCAGAAAAAATGCAAATCAAAAGCTCTGAGATTCCTTCTTACACTGATCAGAATGACTAAGATAAAAACTTTAGTGAGAGCACATGCAGAAGAGGATGTGGAAAAGGGGGAATACTCCTCCATTGCTGCTGGAAGTGCAAGCTTGGACAACCACCTTGGAAATCAATCTGATGCTTTCTCAGAAAACTGGGAATACCTCTATGTCAAGACCCAACAATACCACTACTGGACATATACCCAAAAGATACTCTACCATACAACAAGGATATTTGCTCAGCTTAGTTCATAAAAGCTGACATTTTTTAATTCAGCCTCATAATATCCTGGGAATATAAACCATATTCTCTGTGTCAGATTTTTATTACATGTATTATATATATTATATTATTACATGTACTACAAAGGAGAGTGCAAATATAGTTCCCTACTACAAAAAAACTATGCAATGAGTTTCTCACACATGGGCAAATCACAGAAATCATCATGTCCTGAGCGTTCTGGAACAGCCAGAGTCCAGGAAAACTTCTTGTTTGATCATCTTATCTCACCTAAGCTAAGTATACCCTATCACATATTTCTACAACAGAGTTATGCATTAATGATGTACCACTGCTTAAAGTTGCAAGGGTAATGATAATAGGCCATTCAAAAAAAAAGTGAAAAATAGTGTAGGTTGCCAGTTACCATGAAAAACATAAACTATCGAGGCCCTGGAGATTATCAAAGCAGATGCTGAGACTTAAGGCCAAACTTTGGGCAGAGTGCAGGGAATCTTATGAAAGAAGTGGGAAATAGTAAGATCTGGGGAGGACAGAAGCTCCAAATGGAGAGCAACAGAACCAAAAAAATCTGAGCACAGGGGTCTTCCCTGAGACTGATATTCCAACCAAGTAGCACTCATGGAGAAAACCTAGAACCCTTGCACAGATGTAGCCCATGGCAGTTCAGTCTCCAAGTGGGTTCCATAGTAATGGGAACAGGGGCTGTCTCTGACATGAACTGATTGGCCTGCTCTTTGATCACCTCCCCCTGAGGTGGGAGTAGCCTTACCAGGCCACAGAGGAAGACAACGCAGCCACTCTTGATGAGATCTGATAGACTAGGATCAGAAGGAAGGAAAAGAAGACCTTCTCTATCAGTGGACTTGGGGAGGAGCATGTGTGGAGAAGGGGGAGGAAGGGAGTGATTGGGAGGGGTGGAGGAAGGAGCTACAGGGGGGATACAAAGTGAATAAAGTGTAATTAATAAAATAATTTAAAAAATATATATATATTAAACAACATTTTCAGATATAATTTTAAGTTAAGTAATATACTTTACTGAAACACTCAGATATTTCTGAATTATTTCAAGGGAACAAGAATATTACCCCTTATAACCATTATTGTACTAGAGTACCTAGCTAAAGAAATAAGACAAGAAAATATGATTTAATTTTAAAGGAAATGAATTTGTCATCATTTTAAATATACATGTAAATCATTCAGAAAATTCAACAGAGAAAACACTAGTATAAAATAATACTTATCTTGTGAAATTAATCAACCTGAAAGATTAAACTATTTTATATCAAACAGTAAAAATATAATATTTGTATAAACATTTCTAATACAGTTATACATTTATTAGGAAAATTAAGTATATATTATATTTCACAACAAATATTTCTAAATTATTTGGAGAAACTAAGCATTCACAACAAATTCATGCAATACAATTTCGTGATTTTATATATAACAAGAATATTCATGAAAATTCATGATATATGAAAATTTTATTCTATCTTTTGTGAGACTCAATAACTTTTTTTCTGAGACTCAATAACTTTTTTTGAGACTCCAATAACTTTTTTCTTTTTAAATTAGTTCATTTTTATTAATTGCAATTTATTCTTTTTTTATCCCAGGTGTGGCCCCCTTCATCCCCTCCCAATCCCACCCTTCCCTTCTCTTCTCCTCCCATGCTGCTCTACCAGTCCACTGATAGGGGTGGTCCTCCTCCTCTTCCATTTGACCCTAGTCTATTAGATCCCATCAGCTATACTACTCTGAGGCATATATCCAAAATATGCTCACATATACAACAAGGACATTTGCACAACCATGTCCATAGCAGCTTTATTCATAATACCCAGAATCTGGAAACAACCCAGATGTCTTTCAAAGGAGGAATGGATGCAGAATTTGTGATACATTTACACAATGGAATACTATTCTTCAATAACTTTTATTCTTATAACAGAAACACCTGGCTAAAACTGTGATTTCTATGAGTCATAGAGTTTAGCAGTGAGAGAGATGGTTTATAAGTTATGGTACCATGTTACTTGTTTAAGCTTATTCTATGAGTTATGTCTAGTCTATACAAAGAAGTGAATTTATTTCTTTTTTCTTTTCTTTTTTTTCTTTTCTTTATTGTTTATTATTATTAGTTACATTTTATTAACTCTGTATCCCAGCTGTATCCTGTTCCCTTATTCCCTCCCAATCCCACCCTCCCTTCCTTAGCTTCTCCCTGCCTCTTTCCAAGTCCACGGATTGGGGAGGACCTCCTCCCCTTTTGTCTGGCCCTGTTTTATCAGGTATCTTTGGGGCTGGCTGCAAAGTCCCCCTCTGTGGACTAGCAGAACTGCTCCTCCCTTGGGGGTGGGGAGGTCAAAGAGCCTGCCATTGAGTTCCTGTCAGAGATAGTCCCTGTTCCCCTTACTATGGGAAGTCAATTGGTTATTGAGCTACCACGAGCTTCGTCCGAGCAAAGGTTCTAGGTTATATCCATACATGGCCCTTGGTTGGAGAAACAGTTTCAGAAAAAAAACCCGTGCCAAGATATATTTGGTCCTTGTGGGGCACCTATCCTTTCCCAGTCATACTAACTCCCCTTCTGCCGAAGGTTTGGTTATGAGTCTTAGTATCTGTTTTGAAACGCTGCTTGGTAGGGTCTTTCAGATGCCTTCTGTTGTAGGCTCCTGTCATACTTCCAATGCACATCTCATTTGTCTTTCTAAGTGAGGATTGATCATCTTACCTCATGTCTGCTTTCTTGTTTATCTTCTTTAGGTGTATAAACTTCATTATGTTTATCATATGAATTTTGCATTCATTTTAGTAATGGTTAGAATTCTAACGTCATTTCTAATTTTACTTTTTGAATTTATATGGATTTTTAAAGAGTTTATTCAATGATGTTTAGAAAAGATAATAACTTCAGATGTGTAAAACAAAATGAAAGAATAGAAATTGTTAGAAGAAGCAGTTAACATGTAAACTGCTGTTTAGTAAATGTAAAATGCTGTTTAGTCATCAGAGTTATAGAACATAAAATGAGGAAATAGAAGCAATATCAGACATGAAGGAAATACAGGTCTTGGTGTACATATGTGTTACATAAGCATCACTTATTAACACTCATCAAAGGTTCTACTTAATATTTCACACATACTTTATGTATGCTATGTGAAAAAAAAACCTGCAAAAAATATTGAATTCAGTGAAGATGTTCGCCCTGTTTTATTTTCTTTTCCTCAGGCTATGATGAAATATCTGACAGAAGCAATGTGAAGAAAAATTGTTTATTTGGCTACAGCCCATCGTGATGGAAAAATCACAGCAGCATAGTTTGGGGCTAGCTGTTTACTCTGTCCACAGTCAAGCGGAAACCCAGGAATGCTGTGCTTAGCTTACTTTCTTTTTAAAAGGAGAAATAACACTAAAATATTAATGAGAATCTCAGGCCAGGGGATGGTTACACCCACAGTGTGCAAGTTTCTCATCTCAAATAAGTAATAAAGACAACCCCTAGGAATATACCAACAAGCCTATTTTCAATACTAGATATCATCAACTTAACAAGTGAAATTAGCCATCTTAACTCCTTTCACCAGTCTTTGTTAACACTGCTGACTTTCCTATCATTACACTCTATGCAGAAAAAAAATGAATAAATCTTTTCATGATTTTGCAGGCAGGTCAATCAATGTATGAATATGAGCTAAGAAACTTGAGAGAAACCTGTGTTTTTCTTTGCAGAATTTTATTATGTAAAAGAAAGACAGGAAAATAGAGAAATATAAAGGGAGGAGAGAGTGACAGAGATATTGAAAAAGAGAGGAAATGAGAGAATTTGAAAGCACAAGGGGAAAATTGCAACAATGCAGGAATACAAGAAATGAGCATATCTAAAATCCTGTTATTCTTTGTTTTTCTCCAATATATAGACCCCAAGACATTTGCAGTTCCAGCAGAAAGAACATTTCTAGCATTCAGATATGAAAGGGAAATTGAACTTCCTAATTCAAAGAACTTATACTCATCAATGAAAATGTAATATCTTTTTTCCTTCTTTTTATTTATTTGTTTGTTTTTTTAGATTAATCACAGGTTATTTGCTTTGTATCCCAGCCGTAGCCCCATCCCTCATTCCCTTCCAATATCATCCTCCCTCCTTCATCTTCTCTCTGCCCCTTTCCAAGTCCACTATTAGGGGAGATCTCCTCCCCTTCCATCTGTCGCTAGCTTATCAGGTGAAAATGTAATATCTTATACTGTGACTGAGAAGAAAGAAGATGACTCTAGAACAAATCTGAAGCTGGAAGTTCCTTATTTCTCTGAAGACTCAGTTGTGTCATGTGATGTTTTGCTAGAAGTTGGCTCGTGAGAGAGCATGCGATGCTTTGCTGTAAGCTTTCTCATGCAAAGAGCATGGCTTGATCAACTGAGAACATGCCTGGGTGAAATCTGAGAAGAGGAGATATACAGAAGCCCACAGACAGTGAGACATTGCTTTTTGGATAGATATTACTGTGTTGATCTTAGTTCTTAAACCCTTAACTTCACATAGAGAAACATTCCGGAGAACTTCTCAAGGTATTTCAACTGAGTCTTGCAGCATTTGCTGACTTGTCCTGATTCTTGGAAATCAAACTGATTCATGTTGCTGCTTGGCGCTGGCCTTTGGACTGGACTGCTGGTATCTGGACAACGAAGAGTGGACTCATCCCAAAGAACTACTTCTAAAAGTCTTCAACTCCTCTTTCCTAATAACCTTTCTTCCCTACCTCTCATCTGTGGGAGGTAGAAGCATTTAAGAACCTTAAATAAAGTAGGTTTGGTGAAAAATTGAAGCCTACACATATCTATCTTTTAGTTTACTTTTTATTTTTGTGGAAAGTAAAGTCTTCTCTCATATCCTGCATCCTGACTATAGTTTCCCATCACTCCTCTCCTCCCAGTTTCCTCCCATTTCCACTCTCACCCAGATTCACTCTCCTAACCGTTTCTATTCAGAAAAGAGTGGGCCTCCAAAAGAGGACAGCCAAACAAGACAAAGCAAGACACAATAAGACAAGGCAAAAGTCTTTCTATTGAGGCTGGGCAAGGCTACCCAACTGACCTCTTAAGGAGTCTTCCCACCAGGGTATCAAAGGACATACTGAAACTCATAGCCAAACTTTGGGCAGAGTGCTAGAATCCTTATGGAAAAAGAGAAAGACAGAAAGACCTAGAGAAGGCAGAAACTCTACCAGGAGAAAAACAGAGCCAAAATCCTGGGCCTATAGCAACCTGCAGAGACCAATACTTCAACTAAGGACAGTGCATGGAGAGGATCTAGACCCCTCTGTTCAAAGGAAGTCCATTGACTGTTCAGTTTCCAAGTGGGTTCCCTAGTAAGACAGTTCCCTAGTACTGGAACTGTCTCTGACATGAACTCAGTGGCATGTTCTTTAATCACCTCCCTCTGTGGTGTACAGCCTTGCCAGACCACAGAGGAAAATGGTGCATCCAGCCTTGATGAGACCTGATAAGTTAGCATCAGATATAAGGGAGGAGGTCCTCCCCTATCAGAGGACTAAGGAAAGGGCATAGAGGGAGAAGAGGGAGGGTGAGTGGGAATGGGAGGAGATGAAGGAGAGGGGCTACAGCGGGGATACAAAGTGAATAAATTGTAACAAATAAATATTTAAATAAAATTTAATTTAAAAAATAAAAAGACTAAGCTCCCATTCAAAAATATTATGTCCCTATTAAAGGGCATTAAAATATTTCAAAACTGAGGGATATATCAACAATATGTCAAGATATTGCTGAGTTTAACACATTAAGTTACTGGATTTGATAACCAGAAAATAAAGAGAGCAATGCAGCAAAAAAGAAAACCTATTTTTAGGTCAAAAGTAACAAATACAAAATATAGATAAATATTATTGATAAGAATAGCTTTTTAATAAAATAGTCTTGATTTTTAAAACAAATATTTATGTGATCTGAAAGAATTTCATTATTAAAATGATTAATAACTACAAAAAGCAAGTAGTCAATAGAGGAGAAGGACCAAGAGGATACTACCTTAAATGTGATCAGATTTCTCAACTTTCCTGGGAGTAAAAGTTTGTGACATACCTTCCTAAAGTCGCAAGTGAATCACCTTGAGAAAGTTTGTTGTTACTAACAGCTCAGCAGGTAAAGGATCCTGCCACCAAGGTTGATGAGCTGAATGTGAACTCAGGACCTACACACCGGAAAGAGAGATCTGACTTCTGCAAACTATTCTCAGATCTCCACAAGCATGCATGCCCACACACACACACAGAGACATTCACACACAATACACACACAACACACAAATAATTAATTAGCTGCCATTAAAACATTTTAAAGACCTTGAGAAAATATCCAAAAGGGTTAAAAACAGGCCATCATACTCCTAAACTGAAGTGGATATTATTGAGCTAATTACTAAGACTAAATATGAGATTCAGAACACCTGATCAATGTTAAATTCTGCCTTGATAATTAAAATTTGGATTTCACATTAAAAGTAATGAATAATTCATGTATTTAAAGCAACACATATTGAATTACTGAGAAAAATAGTGGCATGGGTCTGATATATTTCAAAATGTGAGTCTGCCCATCTCTGAGAATTTCCTGCTGCAACTGAGAATTTAAAAACTTTCTCTCACAAATCGGACTCTGAACGTAGCTGAGCTCACAGTGTGGGTTTTGCACAACCGTACATACCTGAGAAGAGGCGACCACAACTGAGGACTGTTTTCATAAGTCTGGCCAACAAGCAAGATTTGTGCCATGTTCTTAACGAATGATGGATGTGCGAGTACCCAGCCCATTGTGGGTGGTATCATCCCTGAACATTACACACACACACACACACACACACACACACACACACACACACACACATGCTGAGCAACCCATGAGGAGCAAGCCAGTAAGAAGCACTCCAGGGCCCTGCGTCAGTTTCTGCCTCCAGTTTCCTACTTTGGGATCCCACCTTGACTTTACTTCCTTATAAGCATGAGCTGAAATAAACCCTTGCTTTTCGTCATGGTGTTTTGTCACAGCACTGAGGGACTAAATAACAAGCTATCTAATTATGGATGTTTGCCAGAATCATGTCAGATTGGATCTAGAAATCTTACCACATTAATTTGCTCAGCATGCGTTGTGACTTCAAATCTTTAGATTGAGATAAGTATTAAAAAAAAAATTCATGCTTGAACTATTCTGCAAAAACACACAGAGTGCTCTGAGTATACACTGACATGCCCATATCCATGTACTTGGTATACTAGTTATACTAGAGAAAGTTACCTGACTGCTTTATTGAATATCCTCTGAGGCTGAAAACAGTATATGGCCATTTAGGAAAGATCCCATCTGGTTAAGAGAAAACAATTACTTTTACTGCCTGCCAGATATGTAAGTTAAATTCCATGTACTATTTCTTTTCCCCTCAGGAGAAGGTGATGGATGGCCTCTTTGGTAAATTAAGAAGGATCAAGAAATGCTGCTTTGTGAAGCATTGCCCTGCTGTTTCTTCTCAGGCTCTAGTGCTCCTATTTGTAATCAGATTCGAGTACACAATTGGACAGAGCTTTGCCTGGATGCATAGTGGTGCTTCACATCAAGAGGTTTTCCTTTGATGGTTCGTGTACTGTCAGCCAGCCCATCTGGTGGCATATGGAAATACTGTAAAAAAAAAAAAAAATCAAAACAGTCACATAAGTTACAAATCAATGGCTAAACTGCTTTATATTTTACTGGCATAAAAAGAACATTGAACTCATGGCTAGAAAATAAAGACGATGGTTGATTTTTTTTTTCTTTAACCTGCTGAGAAGTGATAATCTGATTAGTAAAGAGGTCAGTATCAGCTCTCACATACTCTTCTGTGTAGTCCTGTCTATTGTCATTGAAATGATGGCATTTTCAAAAATTTATTTTAATTTGTATATTTACTTTACATCACAATCATATCCCTTCCTTACTTTCCTCCCTGTCTTCTCCTCCCACCATCTTTTCCATATCCTACCTCCCATTCTTGTCAGAAAAGGGAAGACCCCATCACCACCCACCCATCCCAGCACATCAAGTAGCATCAGGGCTGCCTGATCTCATCCTCTTCCAGGAAGACCAAGCAAGGCAGCCCCATTAAGAGGAAGTGAGCTAAAGCACGATGAAACAAGCAACTTTAAAGACAATACAGCTTTTAAATCTGTTACCTACCTCTCTACCTATATATCAATCTATCATCTATCTATCTTCTATATTCTCTGCATTTTTATTATCACTAGTAAATAATGGCAAGTTTGCAACACTTTAACTTTTATATTAAAACCTCTATCAAAAAGATTTCATATATATCTTTTTATATTTAGAGTTATGTTTAAAACTTGTGGTGATTACATATGCTGCCCAATAATCAGCTGGATTAAAAATATTGAGCAGAGGAAGAAGCGTTTTACTTGAGGCTAATTTAGAGACAAAGCATGTGATTGAAACAGTGTTTTTTGTTTTTTGTACTGTCATACAATTCAGTGAATACGAATAGTGCATAGAAAAATATAACAGCAGAGGTACATGCTATTTTAAAACACAATTATTTTAAACTCTATGTTACGTATATAAAACTAATCCCATGGATCTTGAATAGTTGTGATATTAATATTTTATCTATGGTGATTCATTTTTCATGAAAGCCTTATTAATAAAATATTCATTATTCATTTAGTTATCAGTTTTCTTAAATCTCATTGCATATTTATTACAATATGAATAGAAATAAAAAATCTTTTTTCTAGGCATCACCACTAACTGTAGAAACAAGGCATAATTAAGACTATCATCTTTATATTATTAAAATATATTTAAGAACAATTTAATAATGACAATGTCAATGAATTTTAAACCTTGCTAAATTATTTAATCATGGAATATGATATTCAGAGAATGATTGTCACACTGACATTATGACATGACTCAACCTGGAAAGAATTGACAGTAGTTAACATAGACCAAATGTATAAAACAATTTGAATATTGAGAAAGAGAAGCAATTGCTAACTAATGTCAAATAGATCAAATATTTTAATAGTTATAAAGGAAAAATTATTTACAATTTAATTTTTTATTATCACTTATTAAAATTTATTCAATTTGTATCTCGTCTATGTGACCCTTCCTCATCTCTTCTCAATCCCAGCCTCCTTCCTCTTCTCCACCTATATGACTCCCCTAGTCCACTGATATGGGAGGTTTTCCTCCTCTTTTATCTGACCCAAGCCTATCAAGTCTCATAAGGACTGGCTGCATTGTCTTCCTTTGTGGCCTGACAAGGCTGCACACCTTAGGGAGAGGTGATCAGAGAGATTGTCACTGCGTTTATGCCAGAGGAAGTCCCTGCTCCCCTTAGTAGGAACCACCCTTGGACACTGAGTATATGGGCTACATCTGAGCAGGGGTTTTAGGTACTTTCCACGCATTGACTTTTGTTGGAATAAAAGTCTCTGCAGGGTCTCCAGGGCTGTGTTCAATGGGCTCTTTTGGAATCCTTTTGGAGTTCCTGTCCGCTCCAGGTCTTTTTTCTCTCCCCATTTTTTCATAAGATTACCTATACCCTGCCCAAAGTTTGGCTATGAGTCTCAGCCTCTACTATGAAACCTCAATCAGTAGAGTCTTTCAGAGGCCCTCTGTGGTAGGTTCCTTCCCTGTTCCATGTCTTCTCCTGCTTCCATTGTATATTGTATTTGTCCATCTGAATGAGGAATGAGCATCTTCCTTAGGGTCTTCCTTGTTATTTAGCTTCTTTAGAAGTATAGATTTTAGTATGTTTATCCTATATTATATTGCTAATATCTACTTATGAATGAGTATATACCATGTATGTCTGTCTAATTCTGGATGACCTCACTCAAGATGATTTTTTTCTAGTTCCCACATTTGCCTGCAAATTTCATGATTTTCTTGTTATTAACTGCTGAGTAGTAGTCCAATCAGTAAATGTACCACAACTTCTGTATCCATTCCTCAGTTGAGGGACTTCTGGGTTGTTTCCAGCTACTGGGTATTAGAAATAGGACTGCCATGAACATGGTTGAGCAAATGTCTTTGTTGTATAGTTGAGCATATTTTGGATATATGCCCAGGAGTGCTATAGCTGAATCTTGAGGAAGTGCTATTCCTAATTGTCTGAGAAAGTACCAGATTGATTTCCAAAGTGATTGTACAAGTTTACATTCCCACCATCAGTGGAGGAGGGTTCCCCTTTCTTCACATCTCCAGCATGTGTTGTCACTTGAGTTTTTGATATTAGCCATTATTTTTATGTATTTTTTATTTTTATTAATTTTAGTTTATTCACTTTGAATCCCAGCTGTAGCTATCTCCTCCCAAACACACCCTCCCTTCCTCTTTTTCCACCAGTTCAAAGATAGGGGAGGTCCTCCTCCCCTTCCATCTGACCCTAGTCTATCTTGTCTCATCATGACTGGATTCTTTGTCTTCCTCTGTGGATTGGTAAGGCTGCTCCCGCTTCAGGTGGAGGTGATCAAAGAGCCAGCTTCTGAGTTCTTGTCAGAGACAATCCCTGTTCCTATTATTGGGAAATCCTCTTGGACACTGACCTGCCATGGGCTACATCTGTGCAGGGGTTCTAAGTTATCTCCATGTATCGTCCTTGTTTTATATATTCTGGATATTATCCCTCTGTCAGATGAAGGACTGGTAAAGATCTTTTCTCAGTCTGAGGGTTTTTGTTTTGTTTTGTTTTGTTGTTGACATTCTCCTTTGATTTACAGAAGCTTTTCAGTTCCATGAGGTCCCCTTTATTGATTGTTGATCTTAGAGCCTGTGTTGTTTGTGTTTTGTTCAGGAAAAGGTCTCCTGTGCCAGTGAGGTCAAGGCTTTTCCCCATTTTTTTCTTGTAACATATTTAGTGTGTCTGATTTTATGTTGAGGTCTTTGACCACTTTAACTTTACTTTAGTGCAGGGTGATAAATGTGGGTTTATTTGCATTTTTCTACATGTAGACATCTAGTTACACCAACACCATTTCTTGAAGATTCCATCTTTTTTCTATTGTATGGTTTGTCAAAAATCAAGTATTCTTTGTCAAAAATCAAGTATCAGTAGATTTTTAGGTTTATTTCTGAATCTTCTATTCAATTCCAATGGTTCACTAGTCTGTTTCTACGCCAGTACGATGTGCTTTTTATTACAGTTGCTCTGTAGTACAGCTTGAGATCAGGGATGGAGAGACATCCAGAAGATCTTTTATTACAAGGGATTGTTTTACCTATTCTGAGATTTTCGTATTTCTCTAACAACCCAAGAAGTTAAACACCAACAAAACAAGTAATCCAATTAAAAAATGAGGTACAGAGATAAATAGAGAATTCTCAACAGAGAAACACTTAAGGAAACATTAGGTGTCCTTAGTCATGCAGGAAATGCAAAAAAAAAAAAAAAAAAGACTCTGAGATTCCACCTCATACCCATGGAATAGAAAATGCAGCCAGTCCTGGTGAGACCTGATAGGCTAAGGTCAGATGAAAGAGGAGGAGGACCTCCCTATCAGTGTACAATGGGAGGGTCTTAGGGGGAGAAGAGGGATGGAGGGTTGGATTGGTAGGAAACAAGGGAGGAGGCCACAGATGGGATTCAAAGTGAATAAATTATAATAATAATAACGATAAATGCAAAAAAAAACCCTCAAGGGATTATATATGCTCGAGAGGATGTGGAGAAATGGGAACCCTCCTCCACTGCTGGTGGGAATGTAACATTGTACAACTGCTTTGGAAATCACTCTGGCATTTTATCTGAAAACTAGGAATAGTGTTACCTCAGGATCCAGCTATACCACTCCTGGGCATGTATCCAAAATATGTTCAACCATACAACAAGGATATTTGCTCAACTATGACAATAGCAGCTTTGATCATAATAGCCAAAATCTGGAAACAATCTAGTGTCCCTCAACCAAAGAATTGACATAGAAATTGTAATACAGATACACAATGGAATACTACTCAGCAATTAAAAACAAGGAAATCATGAACTTTGCAGGCAAATGGTGGGAACTAGAAAAGATCATCCCAAGTGAGGTAACCCAGAAGCAGAAAGCCACATATGGTATATACTCACTTATAAGTGGAAATTAGCCATGTAATATAGGATAAGCATACTAAAATATAGTCCTAAAGAAGCTAAACTACAAGGAGACTATGAGGAAGAGGCTGAAACCTCATTCAGAAGGGCAAACAAGATAAACATTGGAAGGAGGAGAAGGAAGAGGAAGAGGATAGGAGCCTTCCCTTTTGGCCTCTGAATGATTCTACCAGCCAGGGTATTAAAGGATATGCTGAGATTCATAGCCATACTTTGGCAGATTGCAGAGAATCTTATGGAATAAGAGGGAGTTAGAAAGACCTGGAGATGACAGGAGCTCCACAAGGAGAACAACAAAGCCAAATACCCTGGAGCCTGGGGGTTGGTGGGCAGGGGGACTGCAGAGAATGATACTCTTACTAGGGACCATACATGGAATTGACCTAGACTTATTTTCACCCTGCTCAGATGAAGCCCATATGCTGCTTAGTTTCCAAGTGGGTTTCCATAGTAAAGGGATCAGGGACTGTCTCTGACATGAACTCAGTGGCTGGCTCATTGATCACCTCTTCCTGGGGCATATACCCATGCCAGGTTACAGAAGAAGATGATGCAGCTAGCCCTGATAAGACCGGAAAGGATAGAGTCAGATAGAAGGGGAGGAAGTTCCCCCTACCAGTGAACTAATAGAGAGGTAAAGGGGGAGAAGAGGGAGGTTGGGTGGGACTGGGAGGAGATGGGGGGGGCTACAGCCCATATACAATCTGAACAAATTATAATAAATAAATAAATAGACTAACATTAATATACAAAAAATGAAACTTCTGTGTCTTTTAGGTATAAACATCTATGCAATGGAATTTATTTTAAATATTCTAAAAAAACTATACTCCATGTGGTATATAACTACCTAATGGCTGATAAATGTCATAAATTATGATATAGATTATAATAATACTAAATTATGGTTAATAGCAACTATATCTCTTATAGCTTTAAAGTGTCAGAGATATATGCATTTAAGAATTATTAACAGAAAGAGCTTGCTACTATAAAGTATTCTACATTACAAAATGTAGAGTCATAAAAAAAAACTTTAAAATTAGACTTTAATGGGAATTTTAAACTAATATTCCCCCTTTTCTGGAATCTAAAGCGATAAACCTAATTTTTCAATTTATTTTTTTATTCACTTTAGATATGGATCACAGTGCCCTCCCTCCCTCCCTTCTTCCCGAACATACCCTCCTTACCCTTTTCACTCTTTCTCCCCTCCTCTTTTCTGAAGAAAGGAGGAGCCCTCCCACTGCCCCTGTACCAACCCACCCAGAAACGAAACATCAAATCCTGTAAAGATTAAGTTCACCCTCTTCCACTGAGAGCAGACAAGGCAGCCCAGCTAGGAGAAAGTGACCCACCAGCAGGGAACAGAGTCCATGTCAGAGACAGTCCCCACTCGACTTGCTAGGGGACTCCACATGAAGACCATGCTGCCCAACAGCTATAAAGATGTAGGGGGCCTAGGTCCAGGTGATAAGATGTTCTTTGGTTGATGCTGCAGTCTCGGTAAGCCCTCATAGCCCTAGGTTAGATGACTCTGTTTGTCTTCCTGTGGAGTTCTTGTCCCCTCCAGGTCCATCTATCCTTCCTCCCACTCTTCTACAAGACTCCTTGAACTCTGCCTAATGTTTGCCTGTGGTTCTCAGTATTTGTTTCAACCCACTGCTGGTGGAGCCTCACAGAGGACAGTTATGCTCTGCTCCTCTCTGCAAGCAGAGCAAGGTATCATTAATAGTGTCAGCAGTTAACTCTCTCCCGTGGAGTGGGTCTCAAGTTGGACCAGTCATTGACTGTCTCTTTCCTCAGTCTCTGATCCATCTTTTTCTGTACTTCCTGTAGCCAGGGTAAATTTTAGGTTGAAGGTTTTGAGAGTGATTTGGTGTTCCCTTACTTATTCTGGAATTCCTGACAGGCCAGGAGGTAGCCACTTCCATCTCGATGTCACCCTTTTGCTAGCAGTCTCAGGTAGAGTCACTCCCATATCCTACCAGGAGTATGCCCCATTGCAGGTCTCCAGCTTGTCTCAGAGATGTGCCCTCATCAGTTTCCCTTCCTTCTCTCAGCCTTCTCAGCTACCACCCCCACTCTCCCCACATCTCAAGTGTTGGGTATAAACCTAAATCTTTATATACATATATATATAATTATTATATATTATGTATATAATTATTATGCTTTAGAACTGATCAGTAAATTAAGGGACTACATATTTTTAAATATTTTATTAGCTCCTCCACAGAAGTGATGTACAAATATGTCTTCCATGCACAAGTACACTTAATAAAGTCCAGGTTTGTGTTTGCTTGTCAAGATTCCATATGTTTAGATAAAGTTTAACTTGTTGTGCCAAATATCTCTCCTGAGCTCAGCATGATCTATGAAATAGTAGTAGCATCTCCAAGCTGCTGAGTAAATGAACATATTTGTGACATTCCACAGGAAAACACAGAATTTAGGAAAATGAAATTCAAGTAAGTGTTCACAGACAGAAAACGATGCTTTCTGAGGAAACTACTTCTCTATGGTATTTTTCTTATAGAGCATCAAATAAAGTATTCAAACTAAGTTAGATTGAATATGCAAGGAAAATTGTTTACAGTGAAGACTGACTACCAATTTTTGTTTTGTTAACCAGCTGTGTTGTTTTAAACTTGGAAAGAGTGATTTAATTTAAACATTATAAAAATATTCTCTGTCTCCCAGCTGTATCCAACTTCCTCATTCCCTTCCAATATCTCCCTCATTCCCTCCCAATCTTACCCTCCCTCATCTTCTCCCTGCCCCTTTTCAAGTCCACTGGTTGGGGAGGACCTCCTCCCCTTTCATCTGACCCAGTTTTATCAGGTATCTTCAGGACTGGCTGCAAAGTCCTACTCTGTGGCCTAGCAGGACTGCTCCTCCCTTGGGGGTGAGGAGGTCAAAGAGCCAGCCATTGAGTTCCTGTCAGAAATAGGAGTTGAGTCCCTATTCCCCTTACTGGGGAAAAACCAATTGGTTACTGAGCTACCATGGGCTACATCTGAGCAAAGGTTCTAGGATATATTCATACAAGGTCCTTGGTGGAGTATCAGACTCTGAAAAGACCCCTGCGCCCAGATATATTTGGTCCTTGTAGAGCTCCTATCCTTTCCACATCATACTAACTCCCCTTCTTTCATATGATCCCTGCATTCTGCCGAAGGTTCGGTTATGAGTATTAATATCTGATTTGATACACTGCTAGGCAGAGTCTTTCAGAGGCCCTCTGTGGTAGGCTCCTGTGCTGTTACTTGTTTTCTCCTATGTCCAATGCCCATCCCATTTGTCTTTCTAAGTGAGGATTGATCATCTTACCCTGGGTCCTCTTTCTTGTTTATCTTCTTTAGGTGTATAGATTACATTATTTTTATCATATCTTATAGGTCTATATAAGTGAGTATATACCATGTGTATCTTTCTCCTTCTGAGATATGTCACTCAGAATGGTCTTTCCTAGAACCCACCATTTGTCTGCAAATTTCCTCATTTTTGATTGCTGAGTAGTATTCTGTTGTTTAAAAATGCCACAATTTCTGTATCCTTTCCTCCATTGATGGACATTTGGGTTGTTTCCACATTCTGGCTATTACAAATTAAGCTACTACAAACACGGTTGAGCAAATGTCCTTGTTGTGTACTTGAGCAAATTTTGGGTATATGCCTATTAGTGGTATAGCTGGATCTTGAGGAATCACTATTTTCTAATTGTCAGAGAAATTACCAGATTGATTTCCAAAGTAGATGTACCAATTTTTATTCCCACCATCAATGGAGGAGTGTTCCCCTTTCTCCACAACCTCTCCAGCATGTGTTGTCATTTGAGTTTTTGACTTTAGCCATTTTGATGGGTATAAGGTAAAATTTCAGGTTCGTTTTGATTTGCATCTCTCTGATGGCTAAGGGTGTTGAGCATCTCTTTAAGGGTTTCTCTGCCATTCTACATTCCTCTACAGAGAATTCTTTGTTTAGCTCTGTACTCCAATTTTTAATTCAATTGCTTGATTTCTTGCATTTCATCTTCTTTAATTCTTTATATATTCTGGATATCAGTCCTCTGTCAGATGTAGGGTTGGTGACAATCCTTTCCCAATCTGTAGGCTGTTGTTTTCTTCTAACAACAGTGTCTTTTGCTTTACAAAAGCTTTTCAGGTTCATGAGGTCCCATTTATTGATTGTTGCTCTTAGAGCCTGTGCTATTGGTGTTCTGTTCAGGCACTTGTCTCCTGAACCTTCTAGGCTCTTCCCCACTTTTTCTTTTAACCGTTTCAGTGTATCTGGTTTTATATTGAGGTCCTTGGACTTTAGTTTTGTGCAGAGTGATGAATACAGATCTATTTTCATTTTTCTGCATGTAGACATCCAGTTGGACCAGCACCATTTGTTGAAGATCCTGTCTTTTTTTCCATTGAATGGTTTTGTTTTCTTTGTCAAAAATCAAGTATCTGTAGGTGTGTGGGTTTATTTCTGGGTCTTCTATTCAGTTCCATTCATCCTCCTTTCTGTTTCTATGCCAATACCATGAAGTTTTTATTACTATTGCCCTATAGTACAGCTTGAGATCAGGGATGGAGATACCTCCAGATGATCTGTTGTTGTACATGATTGTTTTGGAGATTCTGTTTTTCTTGTTGTTGTTGTTTGTTTGTTTCTCCATATGATGCTGCGAATATTTCTTTCAAAGTCTTTAAAGAACTGAGTTGGTGTTTTGATGGTAATTGTATTGAATACGTAGGGTGCTTTTGTCAGGATGGCCATTTTCACTATGTTAATCCTACAAATCCATGAGCAAAGGAGATCTTTCCATCTTCTGATATCTTCTTCAATTTCTTTCTTCAGAGACTTAAAGTTCTTTTGTTTTGTTTTGTTTTTCAAACAGGTCTTTCACTTACTTGGTTAGAGTCATACCAAGATATTTTATGTTATTAGTGGCTATTGTGAAGGGTTTTGTTTCCCTAATTTCTTTCTTGGCCCTTTTGTCTTTGGTATACAGGAGGGCTTCTGATTTTTTTTTTTTTTTAGTTTTTTTTGTATCCTGACACTTTGCAGAAGGTGTTTATCAGCTGAAGGAGTTCTCTGGTTGAATTTTGGGGTCGCTCATGTATACTATCATATGATCTGCAAAAAATGACACTTGGACCTCTTCCTTTCTGAATTCTATCACCTTGATCTCTTTTAGTTGTCTTATTGCTCTAGCTAGGACTTCAAGTACTATGTTTAATAGATATGGAGAGAGTGGGCAGCTTTGCCTTGTCCCTGATTTCAGTGGGATTGATTTAAGTTTCTCTCCATTGAGTTTGATGTAGGCTATAGGCTTGCTATATATTGCCTTTACTTACTTTAGGTATGTACCTTGTGTCCCTGATCTCTCCAAGACTTTAAACATAAATGAGTGTTGGACTTTGTCAAATGCCTTTTCAGCATCTAAGGAGACGATCATGTGGTTTTTCTCCTTCAGTTTGTTTATGTGGTGGATTACATTGATCGATTTCCATATGTTGAATCACCCTTGCATACCTGGAATGAAGCCTACTTGGTCACGGTGGATGATATCTTTGATGTGTTCTTGGATTCAGTTTGCAAATATTTTATTGAGTATTTTTGCATCAATCTTCATTAGAGAGATAGATCTGAAGTTCTCTTTTTTGGTTGGGTCTTTGTGTGGTTTAGGTATCAAGGTGGTTGTGGCTTCACAGAATGAGTTTGGTAATGTTCCTTCTGTTTCTATTTTGTGGAATAGTTTGCAGAGAATTGGAGTTAGCACTTCTTTGAAGGTCTGGTAGAATTCTGCACTGAATCCATCTGGCCGAGAGCTTTTTTTGGAAGGGAGACTGTTGATGACTGTTTCTATTTCCTTGGGGGACATAGGACTATTCAGTCTTTCTACCTGATCTTGACTTAAGTTTGGAAGATGGAATCTATCAAGAAACTTGTCCATTTCTTTTAGAATTGCCCATTTCTTTCATTTTAATTTTGTGGCATATAGGCTTTTGTAGTACTGTCTAATGATTGTTTGGATTTCCTTGGTGTCTGTAATTATGTCCCCTTTTTTATTTCTGATTTTGTTGATTTGGATAGTTTTCTCTCTGCCTTTTAGTTAGTTTGCCTATAGGTTTGTCTATCTTGTTGATTTTCTCAAAGGACAAGCTCTTGGTTTCATTGATTCTTTGAATAGTTTTATTTGTTTCTAATTGATTGATTTCTGCCCTGAGTTTGAGTATTTCCAGCTGTCTGCTCCTCTTGGGTGTATTTGCCTCTTTTTTTTCCTATGGCCTTCAGTTGGGCCATTAAATTGCTTGTATGAGATATCACAAATTTCTTCTTGAAGACACTTAGTGCTATCTATTTTCCTCTGAGCACTGCTTTCACTGTGTCCCATAAATTAGGGTATGTTGTACCTTCATTTTCAGTGAATTCTAAGAAGTCTTTAATTTCTTTATTTATTTCTTCCTTAACCCAGCTGTCATTGAGAGCAAGTTGTTCAGTTTCCATGTGCTTGTAGGCTTTTTTCTAATTCCATTGTTGTTGAGGTCCAGCTTTAAACCATGGTGGTTAGATTTCAATCTTCTTTTATCTGTTGAGGCTTGCTTTGTGACCAACTATATGGTCTATTTTGGAGAAGGTTCAATGAAGTGCTCGTGTGATGTTCCCTGTCATTTAGAAAGCCTCACTGTTGTTTTCCTGGCTTCAGAAGTCCTTCCACTCACCAACTCAGGCACTCAGCTCTTCAGCAACTAAGAAACTGTGCGTGCTAGTCGCCATCTTGACTCTGCCCCTGACCCCTCCTTAAACGACCATTTCTGCCCATCTCTTTGACATCACTTTAGCTGTATGAAAACTTTCTAAAGTTAGTGCAATTTGAAAGGTGAGCCCATGGCCAGGCCAAAGACCCATACAACTAGTTTGATTCTTTTTTTTTTTTACTGAATTCTGAATTGAGATTTTAATTATCTCAGAATATATATATATATATTATATATTTCCTATTATTATTATTATTATTACTATAATTTACAATTTAGTCACTTTGCCTCCCAGTTATAGCCCCTTTCCTCTAAGGCCAAAGACAAGTGACAACCATGTAGATTCCATTCATTACTCCAGCACAACACTTTCCTGGAAAGTCTGTGTGCAATTCAATAAACTTTCCATGTATTTGCCAGAACTTTTAAATTTCATTTTATTCCTCCTTTTTTTTCTGTTGGTATTGATATATTTGAAAAGTGAGAAAGAGTAAATAAACATGTTTTTTTTTGTTTGCTTGTTTCCTTTCTTGCTTGCTTAATCAAAACCCACAGCAGTTAAATGTATGAACACTTTGCTGAGCAAATCAGCTCCCAGTGAATATCTCATGATAATCTGCAAATGATATTCTATGTGTGAGCATGCACACAGAAACACAGAATGTAATACAAAAAGACTTTCTAAAGCGGTTAAAGTAGACGCTTGCATCTTTTTCCCACATTTCCATCATGTCAAACTGTGTTGTTCCAAGTTCTTTGACTTGTTTTATGTTTGTTTCTGGAGCAAGCTCTTAGGCAACCTCTATGTTGCCACCCATTGGGAGTCAAAGATGCTTTCAAAGGGATCTCATATCAGATATTTGTGTTACAATTTATATCAGTAGTGAAATTAAAGTTTTGATGTAGCAATGAAAATAACTTTATTGTTGAGGTCAGCATAACATGAGGAACTGTATTATAGGGTCCTTGCACATTGCTCTAGAAAAAAAGGGTCCCTTCAAATAAATTGTTATGGTACCATCAGAAAGCAATACTGTTCTTTCTTGTTGCATAATTAATATTCTTGCTGTGGAGTTACTGTCAATATTAACTGTTGTGTTAATCTGTATTCCATAAACTTTTAGGGAGTCTTAATCTGAGTCTTCCACATTTTTTCTAGATCAGAATCATATGGTGTAGTTTCTTTTAGATAATTGTTCTACATTTAAAAACAATAATATTGTTAATAAAGAATATATTGCTCTAACCATTATTTTAGTTACTTTTTAATTTTCAGAGATGATGTTTCTAAAGATCTTATAAATGTGTGTGGCACTGGTGAAATTAGGTCAGAGGAAGAGATATTTTTGAAACAGATATTTGTGAATTCATTCAGTGAAAACATAATGTCTTAGCCACAAATAAGAATATCAGGAAGGTAATGAAATCTGAAAGTCCATCTTTAAGAAAAAAATGATTTTAAATTTGTAAAGTTTGCTTTTTTAATTTTACAAAATGTCAAATATATGAGTATAAACAAAAAACTCATCACCATAAATCTTTGGTTACATATATTTAATATATATATAATTAGAAACTGAATTTTTAGGGGTGAAATGTATATGTTCCCTGGAGTTGGGATTTCAGTAATGGAGAGCTCAATAAATGACAACGAAACATGGGAAAAGGAGGAGGTCTGGAAACAACATTATCAGTGATTTTTATAATTGTTCAGTTGTATGTAAAATCTATACCTTTAGTTATCCAAAAGAATACTTGACCTCTACATACACAGTGAAATGATGTGCATACCCCAAGGAGCAACGCTGTCCTTTCAGATTTTATTATCATTGTCAAATACCAAGTATATTCTTCATTTAATCCTCACTCTACACATATTTAGAGTAGTTCTCAAATTTTATATTTCTTTAGCTAAAAATTTTACACAAAATATTTAAAATATTTTTTTATTTCTCTGGTTTGTTACTAGTAAAATATGTAAATGTATAAATTAACTTCCATACAAACACAGTATTGTCATTATGAATATCTATACCATGTAATAAAGGGAAAGTTGAAAATGAAGTTATATAATCTCTCTATATCCCGTAATGAATAAATGACAAATCTATGTCTGAATTCCCAACATTTCATTATAATAAAAGTAAGTATTTATACAGTGATATTCCCCAAATTCCTTTGTATATTTATTGATGAAAACTACTTTAATTATTAAGAATTATTAATTATGTTAATATTCTTTATTAAATTTTACTGAGCTGTGATTTTTATGTTGTGTGAATATGTATGTGTCTCTCTATGTGTGTGTGTGTACATGTTCACATGATCATGCATGTGTGCAGTGCCCAGGGAAGCCAGGAAAAGCTGTTAGGTTCCCTGAAGCAGGTGGTTGTTAGCTTCCTACTGAAGGGTCCTGGGAACCAATCCCAGTCTCTGTAAAGACAGAAAGTTCTATTAACTGCCCAACAATCTCTACCATTCAGGACTAACAGTCTTTATATAACAATTATGTTTTAAAGCCAGGTGAATATATTAGAATATCTAAAGTATACTTTGAACCAATAAATAATACTTGTTTTCCTAAAAACCACAACCTAGAAACAAAAGACATTTTATCTGTCTATGTCCTTAATTATAAAAGTTTCCATGTCACCTAACACTTTTCTGTTCTCTTGACCTGACCTGACTGACTAACAGGTCGTTCTGTATTATCACCTGGAACATGGCTTGAACTAATGCTAGAACTGCAGACTTCTGAAGAGGTAAGGGTCACCATCAAAAGATAGTTTACATACTTGCTAGAATTTTAGGCAATTCTTTCAGTGGATTGCAACATTTAACTTTTACTGTATCAAAAGCAAAATATGAGTAGAGGACATAATTTTTAATTGAAATGATAATGTAAAATGACAGGTGATTTAAAAATAAAGGTCCTCTACCTTCTGTTGAAAAATAAGCTGTAATAACAAATATTGAAATATAAGGGAACAGATGTTTATCTTTTTGGGAGATGGACAGACACTCAGATGTGAAAAAAAAAATCCCAACAGTAATTTCCTTTAGTTATAGCATAAGAAGCAGCCTTTCTACTTTTATTGGAATAAATAAAATATGCTGAGGACTATGATAACATTTTAAGTGTTCCTGCCATGCAGAATACTTCTTTATAAATGGAAAGGAACATCTAATGTTTAAAGAAACAGAATCAAGTCTTAGGAGATACTGAAACTTAGCTTTTAATCCTTTAGAGAGGAACCCTTTAACCTTCTGATTGATGCAGAAAGTCTGAAACCCATAAGGTTTCTCCAGTGAGGGTTTGAATGGTTCTGAATTTTGAATGATGAATATCTGTATCACCCAGGATGAAGAACAGTGGCTGACAAATAAACCAGCCAAAACTGTTCCTGGCTCCAGATAGAAAGAATTGTTAACATAATATTTTTGGAAGAATCTTGATTTAGATTCTATAGCATGTTTATGAATTTAATGATTTTGTTAGCTTTTCTAATTTAATGTTCTCCTTTACATAAATCTATCTTTTACACTTGATTTTCTTGCTAGCTCCAAAGTGCCAGCTCCATGCGCAGAGTATCCCATGTATCTCAACGGTTTAGTTCAGGCCATGGGATTGGCTTTAGACTAACAGCAGATTAAACTCCAGTGAGTTAGATAAATTAATGTCGTCTGTTCTACCACAAACAAACACATACAAAAAAAATTAAAGCTGTCTCCCAGAGAAACAGATTATGTTATGTAAAGGTATGTGGTTTTCTGTATTTTTAGTCATGTTTTATGTGGATCTTAGTTTTGTTGTATTTTAATTATTTTTAAACTGGCTTGATATCATGCAGGTTTTATGTAGGTAACCATACCTGCTGTAAGTTCATGTATGTTATGGCCTTGTTATGACCTTAGACATTTCACAATATTGCTCACTACTCTCCAGTCATTTCAGTCTTTGTACCCTATTGAGATCCTACATGGAGTCAAGAGTGAGCTCCACATTACTACCCCCTAACTGAGGAAACTGTTGACAGTTAATGGAATCTAGGAAGGGACAGGCCTCTCTTTCTTTCTTTCTCTCTTTCTTTCTTTCTTTCTTTCTTTCTTTCTTTCTTTCTTTCTTTCTTTCTTTCTTTCTTTCTTTCTTTCTTTCTTCTTTCTTTCTTTCTGGACCCCAGTGTCCAGATTATTTTTGGTTCTGTTGCTCTCCTTGTGGAGCTCCTGTCCTCTCCAAGTCTACAACTGTGCAGGGGTTCTAGCTTGAGGGGACAGGAGCTCCACAAGGAGAGCAACAGAACTAACAAATCTGGCCGTAGGGGTCCTTTCTGAGACTTGATACTCCAACAAAGGCTGATATTTTTGAACACTTGTTCTGAACACATGTTGGTGCTGACTGAGGAGTTTTGGAGATGTAACTTTACTGCAGGAAGAGCCTCATTGGAGGAGGGCTTTAAGAGACAACAGAATTGTCTTACATCCAGTTTTCTGTTTCTGCTTCAGGCTTACATTGAAGATGTGGACACTCAACCTCCTGTTTCTGCCATCACTCCTGCCATTTGATGTTGTGGTTTTTATTGTTGTTGTTTGTGCCATGATGCACGCTTACTCCTCTGGAATCTTATGCTAAACTTCTGTTTATAAAAATTCCCTTGTTCACAGTACACAGAAGATAACACAATCCTTTGCAATTGTGCTACTTCTCAAGCAAAACATTCTTATAGTAGGTGACAATGGCTTACAATACTTCTGAAAGCAAGCAAGTAATATCCTGGCATGTGAGTGACTAAGCTACATTCATCTGAAGACTAACAAGTTAACCATCAACACTTCAATGATCCTACCTGTGTGAGTGATGTTTCATTATACTTTGATGAAGGAAAGCTTCCTAACTCAGAGTCAATTTATCAGAATTAATTGTCTTTTCAGCTCAGTGTTATATACCTTTGAGACACTTGTCATTCCATGAGTGCTGCATGGAGAACACAGTGGATTTTATTGTATTTACTTCACTTTTCATTTAGAGCATTCTTTTATTTGGTGCCTTGATGTTTCTTCTCACCCTGACATTGAGTTATTTGAGAATTGCCTCCCTGCCTACCTTGGTTTACTTTCTGTAGCTGTGACAGGACAACTGGAGCTTAAGTGAATTAAAATACACAGAAATCTATTAGTTCACAGGTATGCAGACAGAGCTCTGGTAAAAGTCACAATGCTACTTCCCCACGTGCAGAAAGCCAGAGAGTAAGAAAGATCAACTAAGGTAAAAGTCCAACTTTTATAAGATCAGTTCAACTAGGCCTAATCACCTCTAATAAATTCCATTAAAACAAAATCCAATGGAAATTCACTTCAACACACTTTAGAGGGAATATTCATTCAAAATAAGGAACTCTTTTTAATGACATTGTCTTGATACATAGTGCTTGTTTTATTCAATAGCGTGCTCAGCTCTACCCAAGAATACTGGGTTTGCCTTTGTCTTTTAGGACTCTACACTACAATTTGAGGAGGACTTATTCCATATATTTCAGTAGTGAGGCATTTTTAGGAAAATAAATCTCACATTCTAAATGATTGGAGCTTTTATTTTTTGGACCTCAAAGTGGAGTTACTAATATACTTAGAGAACTTTTATGAGTTCCCGTGATATCCCAGCTCTCTACTCAGCATAATTGTTTAATAAGCTTTTAAGAGAAATTTTAATAGCCAAATTTACTTCCTCTGGGTTTACCAAATAATCAGCTTTCACACCTTAATGTAACATGTAGTTTAATCTTAAATGATGCATTTTTTTACCCCAACACAGAGCAGTGTGTGTGTGTGTGTGTGTGTGTGTGTGTGTTTTATAGTACTCATTTGCTGAAAATACCCAACAGATCAAAACAATGTTCTTCATCAAATTTCTTGTACATATTGGAAGCATCACACAGAAATTGCCTCAGATCACATATTTGCATTATCTAGTTCTTTGAGGTCAGTTAGTGTCAGTTTGAGTAGACAACTCAATTCCTTGTAAAATTCTGAAGAATATTTCTCCGAAGTATCATTCATCCCTTACCAATGTGATACTCTATGTTTTGTTCAGAAATACAGAACAAAGCTATTTATTGCAGACAAGACACAGGCAACAGAGACAGATATGACACACAATAGACAGACTCCAGATGAACCAGAAACTACACATTACAAACAGAAGTCAAAGAGAGAAGCGTGGAGTTCAAACCTTGGCTCACTCTCGATCACATTGATCCCTGGGGAAGTTATGACCTTTCTTGCTACGGTGTGATTCTGACACACTTAAGTGCCTCTTAGGCTGTCTGTAAAGTTCTTAACCAATGAACCTTCTTTAGTCCAGGTTCTCAAAAAAGAAATATTTCCAAATGAGGCCAGTACTAACTGAAATTACAAGCCTGGTTGACACATTTACAGTTGTATCACTGAGTTCTACTAAACTATGGCTATCGCTGATTTCTTACATCTTCACAGTATCAAGCTCACAAAGATAATTAAGTATTGAATCTTAAGATGAAGCATGCATATTGAAAGTGACAAATTTTAAATTATATTTGAAATAATGTTGAATACTGTCACTGAAGTGTGTGTATGGAAAGGCTGCCAGATTTTATTTGAACTGAGAATAAATGTGGAGATCAATAATTGTTTTTGTAATTATTTATATTCATTGAGCCTCTATTTCAAATGGATGCATTTCCTGCCTCTAATAAATACAACCAGAGTAACTGAATGGGACTTCTATTAGAGCTAGTGCCATCACTGAACATACTCAGGTGGGAAAAAATGTTTTAGTGACTTAGGTTATCACACTTTTGCTTTTTTCATTTACAGCTGATTGTTCCAGAAATTGAGTCAAATTTAAGAAAAAGGGTTTTGAGGGAAAAAAAATGAACTCAATACATTTCGGTTTATTGAAAGTCTTTCTTTCATGTCAATCAGTTGACACACTGAATGTGTAACAGTTCCATATTGTCTATTTACTTTTCTGTATCTTTAATCCAACTGAGAAAGCCTCTTCTGCCAACAGAGGATAACAGGAATTTCATCAGCACCCAATTCACAGATTCATTTTTTGGGTATTCATTTTTACAAGAAACCTGCTTCAGAGAATCTATAGTCTATTTATTTCTCTTACATGTTAGACCACAATTAACACTGCAAATACCTACCAGATCCTAATAAAATTATTATTGATGACAATACATTAAAATTTTTGTACTGATGGATTTTCTTTAAAAGGAAAATATGATTCAAAACTGCCATGTGCACTTGCACCGTGAGTGTTGGAGACTCAAACTTGGGTGACACGTTTCCATAAAATTGAGCGTTTACTCATGACCAAACCTTTGGCAGAGTACAGGGAATCATAAGAAAGAAGGGGAGTTAGTCTGATGGGGAAAGGATAGGAGCTCCACAAAGACCAAATACATCTGGGCACAGGGTCTTTTCTGAAACTGACATTCAACCAAGGACCATGTATGGATATAACCTAGAACTTCCGCTCAGATGTAGCCTGTGGTAGCTCAGTAACCAATTGGTTTCCCAAAGTGAGGGGAACAAGGACTATTTCTAACAGGAACTCAATGAAGATACCTGATAAAACAGGATCAGATGAATGGGGGGAGGTCCCCCCTATCAGTGGACTTAGAAAGGGGCACAGTGGTGATGAGGGAGGGAGGGAGGGACTGGGAGGGAACGAGGGTTCGGGACACGGCTGGGATACAGAATTAATAAAATGTAACTGATAAAAATAAAAAAAAAAAAAGTAAAATGTAACATAAAAAAAAAACTTGAAACTAGAAAAAAAAATAATAATAATAATTAAAAAAACTGTAAGCAACTGTAGTAAGGTATGCAACTCCTTCATTAATTAGACAAAAAAAAATTATTGTGTTACATTTGTTGAATAAATGCAGATTTTGTTTTTTGTTTCCTGGAAAAAAAAAAATTGAGCGTTTACACATTGCAATGGGAAAACCTTCCACTTCTTCCCATGCTGACACTGAATAGACGTAGAGTCTTCCATTTGGCTCCAGGTGAAGGAATTAACAGTTTTCAAAAAAGTTACTTAGATCTAATTATTGTTCTTCTGACAAATTTGACATCCAATGTCTGGAAAGGAGTCCTCTGAGTAATATAACAAGAGAATTATCTTCCTTGTACAAGTGAAATCATTCAATGATTTCCTTTTCCTAACACAACTCCTCTCAAGAAGAGGAATGTACTGACTAAAAAAAAACAATCAAAATGGGAGAGATGATATAATTCAACCTTTCTAAATAATATAATATAAATAATATAGTGATGTAATTTATTATTGTACAGTTTTACCCATTTTTCAAAACTTTTCTGTTTTGTCTGAATGAAAGCAGAAGAAAATCCTTAGTTTTATTTCTAAATTTCCTAGCTTCGGTTACTTTACCCCTGACGAAATCAATCATAAATAATATCATTGACTGAAATTTCATCTAAGTGTCTTTTATAGTAAAAGCTAGATGTGAGATACATTTCTGTATTTTATGACATTTAGGTAGTCCACAAATAGCAGCATTAATTCACACATGTGGTTTCTGGAGTTCTGCAATACTGAGAAACATTCAGTTCTCCTAATCACAGAGTGTAGTGAAAGCTTAAGACTTAAATACAGCTTCCACAGAAACCCTAAGCATGCTGGGATACTTACAGTGACATCAGAGATGAGTCCAAGATTTTCAAAGAAAGTATTGATGGAACTGTGAGTCACAAGCAACCTTGCCCACTTATTGAAAAATTTATATTCATCTGTAGATGGTAAAACAGGAGTTCTAAAGTTGAAATACTGTCAGATGCTTCTGAGGAATGGCTGAGAGTGGAGATTCATTAGAGTAGAGAGAAAAAAAATGAAGCTCAACTTTTTGCATAGACAGTGTACAAAAGATGATAATGAAGAAAGATTAATAGAAAGAGTTTTAAATTATAAATACTGGAAAGATTTCTGAGGGAAACCTCAGGCATGTGTTAGAAAAGCAAGTACATTACAAGACTTCTTAAATCTTGTCTTTCATTTTTCCTTCAACTTAGCCAGCTATCCACACCTTAACAATGAGTGAACCTTTAACTTGCTCACACAAAGGTATTTAATTAGTGGGTTCAGTAACAGCTGCAGGCCAGACTTGTAAAGGCAGTAGGGAGAGAGCTGTGACTTCCCACAACTCTCACCTGACTAAATCCTCTCAGTTTCATTATTTCACCTTGATGCCTTTAGTTTTTTAAATTTCAGCAATACTGTAGCTCAATGAGATCATCACTGATCTTACATAATTTAGGATGATTTAAATTCCTTGGATACTCAACCTCATTAGCCATCAAGGAAATGCAAATCAAAACGACCCTGAGATTTCACCTTACACCCATCAGAATGGCCAAGATGAAAAACGCAAGTGACAACACATGCTGGAGAGGTTGTGGAGAAAGAGGAACCCTCCTCCACTGCTGGTGGGAATGTAAACTTGTACAAGCACTCTGGAAAGCAATATGGACCTTTCTCAGACAATTAGGAAGAGCACTTCCTCAAGATCCAGCCATACCACTCCTAGGCATATATCCAAAAAAAGTCCAAGTACACAATAAGGACATTTGCTCAACTATGTTTGTAGCAGCTTTATTTGTAATAGCCAGAAGCTGGAAACAGCCCAGATGCTCCTCCCTCCCAACTGAAGAATGGATGCAGAAATTGTGGTACATCTACACAATGGAGTATTACTCAGCAATGAAAAATAAGGAAATCATGAAATTTGCAGGTAAATGGTGGGACCTGGAAAGGGTCATCCTGAGTGAGCTGTCCCAGAAGCAGAAAGACACACACAGTATATACTCACTCATATAGACATGTAACATAGGATAAACCTACTAAAATCTGTCCATCTAAAGAAACTAATCAAGAGAGAGGACCCTGACTAAAATGCTCAATCCCCATTCTGAAAGGCAAAGAGGAAGTACATCAGAAGAAGAAGAAAACAGGAAACAAGTTAGGAACCTTCCACAGAGAGCCTCTGAAAGGCTCTGCACTGCAGATTATCAAAGCATATGCTGAGACTTATGGCCAACTGTTGGGCAGAGTACATGGAATCTTATGTAAGAAGTGGGAAATAGTAACATCTGGAGAGGACAGGAACTCCACAAGGAGAGCAACAGAACCAGAAATTTGAACACAGGGGTCTTCCCAGAGACTCATACTCCAACCAAATACCAGGCATGGAGATAACCTAGAACCCCTGCACAGATGTAGCCCATGGCAGTTTAGTGTTCAATTGGGTTACATAGTAATGGGAAGAGGGATTGCCTCTGACATAATCTGATTGGCCTGCTCTTTGATCACCTCTTCCTGAAGGGGAGCAGCCTTACCAGGCCACAGAAGATGACAATGCAGCCACTCCTAATGTGATCTGATAGACTAAGATCAGAAGGAAAGAAAGGAGGACCTCCCCTATCAGTGGACTTGGGTAGGGGCATGCATGAAAAAGGGGGTGGGAGGGTGGGATCAGGAAGAGGGGAGGGAAGGGCTTATGGGGGGACACAAAGTGAATGAAGTGTGATGAAAAAAAATAAATTTAAAAAAATTCCTTGGATACTTTTTCAAAGGAAGAAAGGAAACAAAAAACAGGGCAAAAAGAAATTACTTAGAGTAGCATAAGAATCATTTGTTAAACAGGGATGGCCACCCATGATAAACCCTGGAGCTCAGGGCTGACAATGGTCTTAAATTCATTCATTACTTCTTTAGGTGCCGCCATAAAACACAGCATAGAACTAGATGGAAAAAATACCCATCGTGAAGTATTTATTTCTAAACTAGAAAACTAATGATGTGTGCATTAATGAGAACTAAATAATATGAAAGTTCTGTGAATGGCACTGTAAAGGAAAGATAGTGAACTATATGCCACAAGGAAACTGGAGCTGATATGTGTGATATGGCTCTTAATCTGATTATTGCTTTACAGTCTAACTTTGCTGTTCTTTTTATTGAAAAGAAACAACAAAACAAAGAAGCATGACTATGAAAGGCTGACCTGTAGTCTATATGTGATTTCAAAGTTTTAGAAGGAGGACTCTTTTCTTTCTTTCTTTCTTTTTTACAATATGAGTTATAATAATATGAAAATTAAGACAGCCTCCTTATCTGATTAATATATCTGTTCATCTTCATGGAGTAACAAATTTCTCTCTGTCTTCCCACCAGATAGCTGGAAACTTCCAGCAATCTAATTTTGGCTCTGAGTCACTTTTAGAAAAACCTGACCAGCAGTTCCGTTGATCTGATCAGCTCAGCAGGCCAACCCAGATGAGCCTCCGTCACCTCCCGTCATTGTGCCATTAGTGCTGTCAGCTCTCAGATCCAATTACATGACTGCAGCCTGTCCAAACACCACAGACCTTCCTGTGGGCACTGTCTCGTTCCTGCACTGTGTACAACATCGTTTTGCCTCCTGGAGCTGGGGGTAGCATCCTCTGCTAATCTGTTATAGCAGAAAAATGAGAGTCACACAAATGTCAATTGCTGCTTGGTATTACCACTATCAGAATGTTGAACAGTCAAACCAATCTTCCTTCTAATGTAAATACTTTAAAATAATGCAAATCAAGCAACATGTACTTGGCAACTGAGTCCTCAATGCTTTGGGATTTTGTTTCTCATTTCTAATCAGCAGCATCCTATATCAGCTGTATCTTACAAGACGATGCCACAGGCTTTCTTTTTTATTTTTTTTAATTTAATTTAATTTTTTATTATTAGTTACATTTTATTAACTCTGTATCACAGGTGCATCCCGTTCCCTTATTCCCTCCCTCATCTCCTCTCTGCCCCTTTCCAAGTCCATTAATTGGGGAAGACTTCCTCCCCTTTCATCTGACCCTGTTTTAACAGGTATCTCCAGAGTACTTCTCTGTGGCCTAGCAGAACTGCTCCTCCCTTGGAGGGTGGAGAGGTCAAAGAGCCTGCCATTGAGTTCATGTCAGAAATAGCCCCTGTTCCCCTTACTATGGGAAACCAATCGGTCATTGAGCTACCATGGGCTTCATCCGAGCAAAGGTTCTAGGTTATATCCATACACGGTCCTTGGTGGAGTGTCAGTCTCAGAAAAGACCCCAGTGCCCAGATATATTTGGTCCTTGTGGAGCTCCTGTCCTTTCCATGTCATACTAACTCCCCTTCTGTCGAAGGTTTGGTTATGAGTCTTAGTATCTGTTTTGAAACACTGTTAGGTAGAGTTTTTCAGATGCCTTCTGCGGTAGACTCCTGTCATATGTCCAATGACTTCCCATTTGTCTTTCTAAGTGAGGATTGATCATCTTACCCCTTGTCTACTTTGCTTTCATTGCATAACTGATTGTAGCACCTTATCCTACCATTGACACAGGAATAAGTCTTTTAGCTAATATAATTTTTTGCCTACTTCTTATGAATAGTTAAGACAGTAGTTAATTATTATGCTGGTTTAATGAGGTGGTTGTTGTAGGTTCCCTTCACTGACCCTGGATAATTGACTGGGTTTCCAGTCAGCAGGTATGATTTTCCTGTTGCTATTCCACCCTTAGTGTGATCTTTCTATGGTTTTGACTGCAATGGCTCATGAATGTCCTAGCTGCATAAATTGCAATTTATGGTCTTTTAGAAGCTTGAATAGCACCTTCTGGTACTTTGCATTCTAAATATTTATTCTTATACTCTCAGATATGTATAGTTTTCAGCAACTCAGTAAGGAAAAAAATCTTTCCAATAGACAAGGACAATTACACAAACCAGAACCAATCAAAATGTAGAAGTATTTGTCCCAATCTCAACTGATAATTCTACAACACGATTTCTATCCTTACATCTCAGGGATCATTGGATTATTATGACATACGGTGCAGAAATATTTTATCAGCCATAAGAACAGAAAGTTGTTTTTTTTTGTTGTTGTTTTTGTTTTTGTTTTTGTGAGATTATGTCTCCTAGAAATGTCAGGGAAGTGTTACCAAGGTGGATCCCTAGACATTACCTGAACAAGGACAACACCATGTATCTGCAAACATTGCAGGGAGAAGTTTCAAGAGGCCTCAATACTAAATAAATCAGAGACTGCTGCACCAACCAAAGACTCTGCCCATGGACAGCTCAACCTCCATATGGGTCGCAGGTAAGGGGAGCAGGGGCAGTCTCTGTCATGAACTCCATTGATTGCTCTTTGATTACGTGCCCCTGGTGATGTGGCCGGGTGCCACGGAGAAAGAGGATCCAGGCAGTTCTGATGAGACTTGATAAGCTGTGGACAGATGGCAGAAGAGACCTCCCACTTTCATTATACTAGGGGAAGGAGATGAAGGGGAATGGAAGGAAGGATGGGACTGGGAGGAGTTGAGGGAAGGGGCTTCAATCAGTGTATATATTGAATTAATTGTGAAGAAAAAAGAAAGAAATTCTGAGTGAGAGTAATAGCCTTTCCTTGGGAAAAGCACAGCATTTATCAATCATTACAAATTGATTAGCCCTGAAAACATTTATATCCAGGTAACATTAACTGTAAGTAGTAGGTTGTATTTATATATTTAAGAATATATAAATGTGTGTGTGACACCTATGTCAAAAAAAAGAGATCTTTAATTTGAAATACAGCAAGATAGGTGTGTGTGGGAGTATGTGGCAGCAGAAAAGGGGAAAATTGTACAGTTATAATATCAAATATTAAAGTAACAATGTAAAAGGAATAATTTTAATTCCTATATTATAAATGCTTCCATAAAGAGAAAAATATCAACTAGTAACAAGAGCGTTTGGTATTACATTGAAAATTTATGACAGAAAGATAGTGATAGAAAATACTTTTCTTCTCTATCATGTCTTGCCATTCCATTCAGAATAAATGGCTAAAATTTTTAAAATGTTTTAAAATAAGCTATTTTAATATAATGTTTCGTCTCTCTTTAGTGTAATTAGAAATACAGACTCAGTGGAAATAAATTAATGATGTGAGTGAACATAATGGCAGAATTTCCACAATTCCTTTATTATTTATAGAAGTTTGAAATCTTTTCAAATTATACAAGCAATATAATAAAGTAGAACTAAACTAAGAATCTGATCATAGAAAAGAAGCTTCTACTTTAAAATCTGAGTCACCCCTCTACAGATAACTGATGCCAGGCTAACTTTGGTGGGTCTTTTCCCCTTGTATGTAGAATTGAGTCATGATCACTTGATTCCTGCAGCATCATCTATCAGCTTGGATGGCCAATGTCCATTCAGGGTGGCAGGTGATGACAGTTCATGGTGGCTTACGTTAACCTCTAAACGTTATCCACAACAATTGGGACCAACCTTTTCCTAGGTTGGTAGCCTGAGTGGGGAGAACAAGCTTACAGTAACTCTGCACTAATAGACACAGTGACACCTACAGAGTTTCACATGCATAGCCCTCAGTGAAGGTACTTTGATCTGCGATACAAAGAGTTTAGTTAATGCAAGTCACTAAGCTTTTCCATTATTTTGATTAGATATAATGTATTCATTAGTATAAATTAACATTTCACAGTACACTTCTTAAATTTAGATTTCTGATACATAAATACTGTTTGTATGTTGTAAGACATTTTTGGTAGCTTTCCTTAAAAAATTCACATTTCTGTTTTGTAGTAAAAAATATTTTCCTGAATTCCATCAGACTTCTTGATATTGGAATAAATTTTGGCATGATGTCACAACCTTATGATTCATTCTAAGAATGGGAAATAAGTTTGTGACCATGTCTCAGAAATCTATATAGATATGGGAGTATTTTCTCTTTCACCCTTTTCCATTTTATTCTTCTATTCTTCACCCTTTTTTTATAATATCAGAAAACACACACATGCAAGTACACCCATAGGAAAAAACACACACTCACTTACACATATATTTGTAGACTCATAATTATACATACATGCATTCATGAATAAATGCATGAATAAATGCACATACAGTTTTCCTATATTCAACAAGAACATATATTTTGGTACTCCAACTACAGCAATATTTTCTACTAAGGGAAATCCCAAGTTCTTGATTAAATGCCCTGACTCTACAGTTCTTTTTCCAACTCTGCATTAGAATCTTTCCAGTGCTGTTTAGAACACATCTCTAAATTTATTTTGTATATATGGTTAACTATTGTGGTATTTTTGATTTCCAAGGCTAATCATTTTACTTTGTAAAAGTGTATTCTCTTAATTGACCCAAATAGCTAGAAGATATGTGTGCATGAAGATAGACATGGTAATACATAGATACTGACTCATACCTGCTATGTTAAACTTCTCATATTTGAAAAAAAAATCATTATATTTTAAATAAATCATTGTTAGAATGTGTTTTTCATTAACTTATTCATCCTCTTCTTCTAATTCTATGTACTGTTGTTTGTATTTTGTCGTCAGAAAGGTTAGTAAGTTAAAAATACCACCTTTGCCGTGTTGGTGTATCTTTTAAATATTTTAATGTATCAAGGTTCTTTTCTCACTTACAATATCTATTTTAAATGTATTATTTTTATTTATATATAATATTTTATTTTTATTATCAGCATATTTAAATTCTACTAATATGTTGCTTAAACTCATAAATTTTAGTAACCAAATATTAAAATTTTTGAAAGAAATTTTATTCAAAGAAATTCTTTTTCAAAAGATGTTTCTATAGACCATGTACTTTCTTATTTTATAGTATGTAATATGAAATTAAATTTCAGATGAAGTTGGTGTTTACTTTACATGAGCAAAGTAATCTAATACATTTATTATTATGTCACTACAGGTTAAATATTGAAATAACCATTCATTTTTAAGTCTTTCTAGAGTATGTATTTTTTTCAGGTTGATGACTATCTTCTTAGGTCCCTATTATTTTGTCATCAGAAATTGTGTGTCTGTGTGTGTGTGTATCTTTGTTTCTTTTCTTTAGTCTTCACTTTTAAAGTTTCTAGGAGAAGTTGGGGAACATTGCACTTTCAATCCATCCTTTCAGTTAAGGTTTCTAGGCAATTTATATTTAATTTTTAATTAAAATATATGTTTACATCAGTTCTCCTTTTCCCCATCCATCCACCAACATCACTCATGCCCCTCTGTAGCTGCTCTTATTTTCACAGCTCATTCCTCTTAAACTGAAGGTGTCATCTTGCTGTTATGGTTACATATGTGCACATGTGTTTGCCTGTGCATATCTTCATTTGAAATGCTATAGTGTATTAAAATATAGTTCTTTAAGTAGAAATGGCATCAAATGTTGTGGCAAGTTGAGACTCATCATCAAGCTGAGATTACTATATTTCTATTTAAATTTTGTTTTATAATATATTAATCTGTATTGACTTTTGACATAGCAAAATTCAAACTAATTGTGGATATTTTGTAGGTCCAATTGAAATTTGAAACTGTTTATGTTTGTTAATCAGCTTATTCATTTTAAAATTTTGGTTAATTTATTCACCTTCCATTATTTAGAACAAATAAGCAAGCAAAGGTTGTTGGAAAGAGAAGCCATGAAAAAAGAACTTCCATTCTTAAAATACAAATTTACAATTTGTATTGACCTTTTATCATATGAAAGCTTGAAATTACACTCAAAATTATAGTCTAATATATCTAAGTAGTACACAAAAAAGAAACCTAATGAAATTGTTATAATTTCTTTAAATTTTATGTTGAAGACACACATGTTAAGAAGATTGCTTAAGCTATTCATACTGTATGAATGATTACTTGTTTTTTATTAGCAGGCAATTGAGTAATTTATAGAATTTAACAGACATGCATGAATAGATGGCTAATTTCTCAGTGCTCCTTCAACCTAAGTCATGGTTTATTGAAATTCACTTCTTGACCTATCTTTTTTTTTTTCCATTTTTAGAAGCAACAAACAGCCAGCATATAAATTTTCAGCTGATTATAATTATAGATTTTGCTCTTTGTTCATTTTGAACTTTCTTAATCTTTTACATGATATCTTTCATTCAGTTAGTTCATAACTGAAATACAACACATAAGGTAAATACGTTGGATATGTCTCCTTAATGTAAGTGCCAAAGGAAAAGGAAAAAATATCTGTTCAAGTACAGAACTGCAATGGAATAATGAAACTTTGTTTTGATTTTTACGTATCATTTGCCAGTGAAGATTGAATTAATCAAAACTGCATATTAAATTGAGGTTGGTGAGCAAGCTTGAGAGACTTCCAAAATGAAGAATCAAAAATACATTGACCACGCAGTGAAGAAACACAAATAATTACAATAAAGAAGTCTACTATTCACTTGCAGAATATCAAATTGTTACTATCACTTTGATTATGACTAAAGTTTTCTTGCTGCTTCAGAGTCAGTGTATACCTTTTCAAACAGCCTATATGTAATAGAAGGTTAGTATTGAATTCAAAAGAAACTGAAAATATTTTCTAAAATGTAATTTTACTAAGATTTTGTATTTAATTATTTGTCAAAAAAAATCTTACAGAATCTAAAGCCGAGGCCCACTTGGCTTTAAGTTTTCTTTCTGAACAAAATTAAATAAATGAAATAAAATATTTTATAAATATAGTGTTCTTTTTAACTACCTGTTAATTCTTGAGTGAATGTTGCAGTTTGAATCTTTCAAAAAAGTTATTGTTTTGTTTAATTTATCAAGTTTTTTGACAACATCCGATTTAAAGTTTTTTTATATTATATACATTAATAATATATAATTATTTATATTTATATATATTTCTCTGGCACTAAAGTCTTATTTTTTAATTTTTTTATTTTTATTAATTACACTTTATTCACTTTGTATCCCCCCATAAGCCCCTCTCTCCTCCCTTCCCGATTCCATTCTCCCTCACCCTTCTTCACACATGCCCCTCAAAAGTGCACTGATAGGAGAGGACCTCTTCTCCTTCCTTCTGATCTTAGTCTATCAGATCACATCAGGAGTGGCTGCATTGTTATCTTCTGTGGCCTGGTAAGGCTGCTACCCCCTCAGGAGGAGGTGATCAAAGACCAGACCAATCAGGTTATGAAGAAGCAGTCCCTCTTCCCATTACTATGTAACCCACTTGGACACTGAACTGTCATGTGCTACATCTGTGCAGGGGTTCTAGGTTATCTCCATGCCTGGTTTTTGGTTGGAGTATGAGTCTCTGGGAAGACACCTATGTTCAAATGTTCTGGTTTTGTTGCTCTCCTTGTGGGGTTCCTACCCTCTCCAGATGTTACTATTTCCCACTTCTTACATAAGATTCCATGCACTCTGCCCAACAGTTGGCCATAAAGTCTCAGCGTCTGCTTTGATGGTCTGCAGGGCAGAGCCTTTCAGAGGCCCTCTGTGGCAGGTTCCTAGGTTGTTTCCTGTTTTCTTCTTCTTCTGATGTCCATCCTCTTTGCCTTTCAGAATGGGGATTGAGCATTTTAGTCAGGGTCCTCTCTCTTGATTAGTTTCTTTAGATGGACAGATTTTAGTAGGTTTATCCTATGTTATATGTCTATATGAGTGATTATATACTGTGTGTCTTTCTGCTTCTCAGACAGCTCACTCAGGATGATCCTTTCTAGGTCCTACCATTTACCTGCAAATTTCATGATTTCCTTATTTTTCATTGCTGAGTAATACTCCATTGTGTAGATGTACCACAATTTCTGCATCCATTCTTCAGTTGGGGGGGGAGCATCTGGGCTGTTTCCAGCTTCTGGCTATTACAAATAAACCTGCTACAAACATGGTTGAGCAAATGTCCTTATTGTGTACTTGAGCCTCATTTGGATATATGCCTAGGAGTGGTATGGCTGGATCTTGAGGAAGTGCTATTCCTAGTTGTTTGAGAAAGCACCAGATTGATTTCCAGAGTGGTTGTACAAGTTTACATTCCCACCAGCAGTGGAGGAGGGTTCCCCTTTCTCCACAACCTCTCCAGCATGTGTTGTCACTTGAGGTTTTCATCTTGGCCATTCTGATGGGTGTAAGGTGAAATCTCAGTGTCGTTTTGATTTGCATCTCCCTGATGGCTAAGGACACTGAACATTTCTTTAAGTGTTTCTCTGCCATTCGATATTCCTCTACAGAGAGTTACCACAAAGATTTTGCACATAGCTTAAGTGCATTGGCATTTAAAATCATAGCTGCCACTTTTTATTGTATTTCCTTTACCATTATTTTCTTTTGTTTACTTTTGGTTTTATAACAGTTACTGATTTGTATGTTAATTTTTAATCATTCATGGCATTAATATACCTATGTGTGTATGTATACAGAGAAGAGAGATAATACATATGAGTATATACGAATATGATGTCATCTTAGAGTAACAAAAACATGAATAAACACCTTAGGTTACTAGAATGAGTAAAATATGGAGGTATAGTTCTGAGGGAAGGGCAGAGCTGCAAGAGAATCCTACATCCAAAGTAACATAGTATGATGTGTCTACTATTCCCAAGGTTAAATGATAACTTCTTTTTTTATTTTTTATTTTTTAACTTTTATTAATTACACTTTATTCATTTTGTATCCTCCCATATGCCCTTCCCTCCTCTCCTCCCGGTCCCACCCTCCGCTCCCCTTTCTGAGTGCATGTCCTTCCCCAAGTCCACTGATAGCGGAGGTCCTCCTCTCCTTCTTTCTGATCTTAGTCTCTCAGCTCTCATCAGAAGTGGCTGCATTGTCAGGGTCCTAGGTTATCTCCATGAATAGTCCTTGGTTGGAGTGTGAGTCTCTGGGAAGTTCCCTGTGTTCAAATTTTCTTGTTCTGTTGCTAAATGATAACTTCTTAAAAGATAACATTTTTTTCTAATCACCCATGGGTAAATTATCTAGTGTAAATGATTGATAGCATTGATACAAGTACATCATAGAGCAGATTTGTAGGGGACATGAAGAGAGGCAATTAAGGACCTTAATATAAATGGGGAAACAAAAGAATATGTTTCTAGAAACCTTTGAAATATATGGTTTCTATGGCAACAATAAGCTGAAAACTAGATACAATAATGAATAGATTAAGAACTTCCCATACTGTATGTTCATTTTTAATGAATAAATATATCATAATACATGATATCCCATAAATTATGTACAATTTATTGCAAAATATTATAATATAGAGCAAAAAAAATTGAAATAAGTCAAACAGGTGAGAAAATATAATTAAGAAAGGAAATGTTAAAAAAATGCACACAAACACACACACACACATTCAAATCAGAAGCCATAGAAAAAACAGCATAGCATTCACAGACATAAACACAGCAATTTTTAATTGAAGAATTCTTTGGTTGATTCATCACTAGAGTTAACACAGTCATAGAAAGACAATAGAAATTAGACAACCTAAATTGAACAACAAACAGATGAAAATGAAGAACAATAACAGAAGCCATCCAAGTGCTATGGAAGATACAGTTGGACTCAGAAAAAAAAAAGATAAGGATAAGAAAGCAAAGCAAACATGTAAAAATACTAATACTCAAAAATTTTCAAAAGGAGTGATATAAAGGAAACTACAGACCAAAAAGATTGAATAATGCATAAATATTTTAAAAAAGACAAAACAAATACATAAATACACACCATAACTACCGACAACAAAATACCTTCAGTACATAATGGGCCAAATGTGAAGGAGGAGAAGAGAACAGGGAATTGCAGAAAGATGAGAACTGAATCAGAAGTTGCCCTCCAAAGTACACAAGCAAGAAACAAAAATTGAGTGAAACATTATTATTCAGAACCTCCCCTGCAAGGTAAAGTAGTAATAAAGACTTTCTTAGACAAAAGAAAGAAAGGAAGAAAGGAAGAAAGAAAGAAAGAAAGAAAGAAAGAAAGAAAGAAAGAAAGAAAGAAAGAAAGAAAGAAAGAAAGAAGGAAGGAAGGAAGGAAGGAAGGAAGGAAGGAAGGAAGGAAGGAAGGAAGGAAGGAAGGAAGAATTGATAGTTATCATTCCTACTCTGCCACTAAGAAATGATTTAGGTATAACAGAACAGAACAAAGGCAAACGTCAGGGATTTAAAAATAGCAGGTTAGTTCACGGGGGCAGTGCTACAATACATTCTACTTATGTTTTATTTTTAATTTTCTACAAGACATTTTTTAAGTCACTGTAGGGATAACCTTGCTGAGTGCTTATAGATGTTCGAGTAAAGTATCTGTTTAGAATGCATAGAGGTAGGGAGGAAGACTTGAGAACTTACGGTTTCATAACCCTTGCAAATACGGTCAGGTTATATCAAAATGTATACCATAAAACACATTTCAATCAAAAATAGTTTTTCAAAGTGAAAAGAAATAACACATGCTCTCGTTGGAACACCTTCTAAAAGTAGAAAACTCAAGGCATTGGGAAGATACCTCAGGTTGTAAAGTGCTTGCCACACATATATAAGGGCCTGAATTCAGAGGCCAAGCAGACGTGTGGAAAAGCTGTGTATACTGGTTTACACCTGTTTCAAGCAGTGGGGAGGTGGAAGTAAGAGGATCCTTGGGGCTTGGTGGCTTGCCAGTCTGCTTAGATTGCCTAGCTCTAAGCTCATGAACAAAACCTTTTTCAAATAATCAGTAGTTGGGTGGAGTCTCTCAGAAGACAGTTATTCTACATTTCTCTCTACAAGCATAGCAGAATTGTAGTGATTGGGGTTAGCTCTCTCCCATGTGGTAGGTTTCAGGTTGGACCACGGATTGGTTGGGCACTACCTCCATCTCTGCTCTATCTTTATCCATGCACATCTTGTAGGCAGGGTAAGCTTTGGGTCAAAGTTTTTGTAGGTGGATTAGTGTTCCACCTGCCTCCACTACAAGTCCTGTCTAGTTAGATTGTGGCCTCTTCAGTCTCCATGACCACCTGATAGTAGGAGTTTCAGCTAGAGTCACCTCATATTCTCCCTGGAGCCTACCCTGTTGTAGGTCTCCAGCTTGTCTCAGAAATGCCCACCCCCCAGTTTCTCTTCTCTCTGCTGCTCTCTTTCTTCCTGTACCCATTCACCTCATATTTGCTCCCCACCCTTACTTCTCCACCCTTGTTTCCCTCTTTATTTCCTCTCCTATCCTGTCCTATCTCTTCATCCATTTCTGCTGCATATTCTATTTACTCTTCTTTGTGAAATTCAAGCATCCTCCCTTGGGTTCTCCTTGTTACTTAACCTGATTTGGTATGTAAATTGTAATATGGCTATCCTGTACTATATGGCTAATATATGCTTATAAGTGAGTACATATTATATTTGTTTTTCTGGGTATGGGTTTCCTCACTCAGTATAGTCCAAGAAGACCAATAGAACCAACTAACATGGGCTGAGGGTCCTGCAGTGAATGAAGCACCAATCAAGGATGATAAATGGGCTGGACCTAGGCCCTCTACACATATGTACCCAATGGGCAATGCTGAGTTATTGTGAGTTTCCTAGTAAGAGGAACAGGGGCCATTTTAGACTTGGAACCTGGTGCATGCTTTTCAACTACTTCCCCTCAACCCCGTTGGGGCTGCCATGCCAGGCCACTGAGAAAGAGGTTGTGTTCAGTCCTGATGCCATTTGAAGTGGTGGGGTGGGTTAATGTGTGTGTGTGGGGTTCCTGAGGGAAAGGGGAGAAGGGATGGGTAAGAGGGAAATAGGGTGAGTCCAGGAGGATGGGGAGTTTGAGATGTAAAGTGAATTAAACAAAGTTAAAAGTTAAAAATGATTCTCACAGTTGATGATGATTCTCTCTTCAGCCCTGCACATAAAAAGAAAGATGCATATTAATATGTATACATCCATTAAACACAAAAAAATTATCCAAAGTGTTTAATATTTAGAATAATTTGAATGAGACACAAAATTATGAATATCTTAATAATAATAAAGCTAAATAAGATATCATAATTATGACCTACTCCTATGGTGGAAGCCTGTTCTTCACCAGAGGTCAGGCCAGCATCCTAAACACCAAGTAAGATTATATCCCTACCTCGCCTATGCTCACCCACCAGAATCCCAACAGCCTCTTCTCTCTTTTGTCAGTATATCCTGGCCCACACCTCCAGCAAATGCCTCCTACTCCACCAAAACACAATCCAGCATCCTTAAATCCAGAGACCAAAATAGCTCCCTGAATACCAGAGAGAAGTCTCCTACCTCACCAGAAGCCACACAGAGGACTCATAGTCAGATCAGAGGCCATGCATGTCACTAAAACATTCCCTATCTTGGAAAGCAAGAATCTGCAGGATAAGAGGCCAGTCAGGCAATCAGAAGTCCAGATCCTAACTCAGGCAGAGACCCTCTCTCTCCTCAACCATAGTTCTTTCCAGCCAGAAGAGCAGAGAGGAAACAGAAACCAAGGAAGTAAATGACCATTCAACAAATATAAACTCAGAAATCACCCTATCAGTGGACTTAGAAAGGGGCA